>CM065738.1:628180-650680 GCA_033310375.1 Conus canariensis
AAACTAAGCATTTTACGTTTTGATGTTTTACAGTCCTTATCATACCAACTATCATCACTAGGAATACTTTTATTTAAAACTGCCTTTTTCTTCATAATTTCAGCTTGATCTTTCATGATCACCTCAAATCTGCGTATCGCTTCATTTACATCACTATGTATAAGACCTTCTGCTGTTGCCATCTTCTCTTTAACATCTTGAGAGCACATGGAACGATTGAATACTAGGGCATAATCCTTGTTCCAGAAATACTTAACAATAAACTGGTTATTTTGATCATTCGAGTCATTATTTGTGCATTTCTCTTCCTTTTGTTTGGCAATACGTAATACAAGGGGCATGTGATCGGATTCAAATCTTTCCACAACAGTAAGAGTTAACTGTTCACAAAGAAGCTCAAAACCGTTTCTTGACAACAAAAAATAATCATTTACACTGCATCCTGCATCAGAAATATATGTAAAACGACCTTCAAGGTCGCCATTGCACATTCCATTTAAAATGGACAGTCCCAAAACAGTGCACATATCCAAAAATTTCTTTCCATATGCATTTAAGATTTTATCTTGAGAAGTTCGTTTTATACAATTATCATTCTTATTATGAACAACATGTAATTCAAGCTCATCTAAAAGTATTGGGAATTTATCAGACGTTCTGGCATTCATATCACCACATAACAGTATTTCAGTGTCTTCCAAAGACAACAACGTATTCACAACACAATTTTCCAACAGGTCAATGCCATTGTCGAAACCATTGATAGTATAATATGGCGAATTTTCAGGAGGAACATACGCACATACAAGTAAAACATTTTATGTAGACCAAAAAATCCTTTATCAAGTATAAATGTCATAGAATAAGGACTCTCACGATCAACCTCATGCACATATGGAAGAAGATATTTCCGTATCAAACAAATTATTCCTCCTGAACTTCTCCCTTGCCTTGTAAGTTTGACAGCTGGTTTAACGAATATTTTATAATCTTTAAATAAACTTGATTCAAAATTTTCAACAAACGTTTCAACCAAACAAGCAAAATCAAAAGAAGAAATAAATTGAATGAAGTGTGAATTGTCTAATTTATTAAACAACCCACATACATTCCAATGGAGGAAGGAAAAACTATTTACAAATTTATTCGTAGTACCAAAATCACGGCAATACGAGCTGTCACTGTTAACACTTCCGTCACAATCATTCGCCCACTCCGTATCTTTTTCAGTGTCTGTACCACTCGCCGACATTCTATCACCGTCCCTAACTAATTGATACGTCGTCACACTGTCACTATCACTGTCTGATCCATTCGCCGTCACACTATCTCCATTGTCGTCAAATTCACTCGCTGCCACACTGTTTCTATTTCCGTCCAATTCACTCGCTGTCACACTGTCGCCACCACGATGTGATTCATTCTCTATAACACTTTCACCACTACCGTCACCACCACAGCCTGTGTCATTTGACATCATAGTGTCACTCCTCTTGTCAGTACCACTCTCTATTTCGTTCGTCATCACTCTGTCTCTATCACTGACGGGCTCATTCACTGTCACACTGTCAACACATCTGTCTGCTTCACTCATCGTTGCACTGTCACCACAATTGTCTATTTCACTGTCCACGCCACGGACAGCTTCATTATTTGTCACACTGACAGAGAGAGAGAGAGAGAGAGAGAGAGAGAGAGAGAGAGAGAGAGAGAGAGAGAGAGAGAGACAGAGCGACAGACAGACAGACAGACAGACAGACAGAGACAGAGACAGAAACAGAGACAGAGACAGAGACAGAGACAGGGACAGAGAGACAGAGAGAGAGTGCGAATACGAATACGAATACGCATAATGTATTCACTATAGACCAAAGCCCCTAACTGAAGGGTGTGACACATATGGTAAAGAAACCAAAAGTAGACAAAAATGTCTTCGGCAGTACTCTGAACATAATATCAAATTTCATACTTACTTGCAAAAGACGAATTAACAATGAAACGAATCATAAATGTAAACATGCTAAGATGTTGCTGTTCGTCATCTTTTTCAGAGCTTCATGTAAAAGCATTGCAAGTTTTAAAAGAGTGGCTTCATTTCTTGACGACAATAACATATTGAATTGAAGATACATGGATTATTCAAATATTTAGATTTGATTAGTTTTGAGAGAGAGAGAGAGAGAGAGAGAGAGAGAGAGAGAGAGAGAGAGACAGACAGACAGACAGACAGACAGACAGACAGAGAGAGAGAGAGAGAGAGAGAGAGAGAGAGAGAGAGAGAATGTTTTTATTCAAATATGAGTTAAGATCTTAAACATAGTCTATTTTTCTTGTCTGTCCTTGCTAAACTAAATCATGCAGATAAGGTAAAAAAAAAAAGGGAGAAAAAAGTCTGCAATGTGTTGATGGAAGTACACAATACGCAAACAATGTTGTCTGACAGTGTTACACACATAGTAGTACACACATACTGATAAAATCTAAACACACACACACACACACAACACACACACACACACACACACACACACACACACGTACGCACGCACGCGCACACACACACACACACACACACACACACACACACAACGCACGCACGCACGCACGCACGGACACACATACACACACATACACACACACGCACGCACGCACAAACGCACACACACATACATACACATACACACGCACGCACACACGCACGCACGCACTCACGCACGCACGCACACACACATACACACTCACACACACACACACACACACACATACACACACACACACACACACACACACACACACACACACACACACACACACACACACACACACACAACACATACACACACACACACCGTGCGAAACACAGAGACAGAAGGAGAGCGAGCGAGCGAGAGAGAGAGAGAGAGAGAGAGAGAGAGAGAGAGAGAGAGAGAGAGAGAGAGACGGACAGACAGACAGACAGGCAGACAGATAGACAGACGGAGAGAGGCATATTGGGAGGGACGGAGAAAGAGGGAGGAAGGGAGAGTATAGAATGTATTTCACTAAAAACTATTTCTCTGATTAAAGCAATACTCAAAGGTGAAAGAGAAAGAGTACTGAGAGAGAGAGAGAGAGAGAGAGAGAGAGAGAGAGAGAGAGAGAGAGAGAGAGAGAGATGGGTGGGGGGTGGGTGGGGGGTGGGGGGGATGAACATTATGAATTCAAAGAAAGAACTCTTTAACAATCTTTGACAGCTGTTGGACATCTAACAGACGTTGAAGGCTGAAAATTAGAACGAATAACTTGTTCTCAAAGATCGACTTGATAGCTCGCCTTTTTTGTTTATGGCAAGTCTCTTCCAACACACTAGATTCTCAAAAAATTACTTTTGCGAAAAAGTTTGAGTATTTCCCACTTTAAAAGCAAAAACCATTCAAGCCATATATAGAGAAAGAGAGAGAGAGAGAGAGAGAGAGAGAGACAGACAGACAGACAGACAGACAGACAGACACAGACAGACCAGACAGACAGACAGACAGACAGACAACAGACAGACGGAGAGACAGATATACGGACAGAGACAGAGACAGACATATGGAGACACAGAGAGAGAGACAGACAGCCAGACAGACAGAGACAGAGAGAGAGACAGAGCCAGAGAGACAGCGAGACAGAGACACAGAGAGTCAAGAACAGACAGGTACATAAGCCTGCCGGCGCTACATTGTGTCGTTTCTCACGTCCTTCGGTTAAATATCAGTCACTCACTTTTTCATGCATTTTTTCGTTTTTAACTTGTTCATGACAAGTCTCTTCCAACACACTAGATTCTCTAAAAATTACTTTTGCGAAAAAGTTTGAGTTTTTCCCACTTTAAAAGCAAAAACCATTCAAGCCATATTTGAGAGAGAGAGAGAGAGAGAGAGAGAGAGAGAGAGAGAGAGAGAGAAGAGAGGGAGAAAGAGAGAGAGAGAGAGAGACAGACAGACAGACAGACAGACAGATAGACAGACAGACAGACAGACAGACGGAGAGACAGATATACGGACAGAGACAGAGACAGACATATGGAGACACAGAGAGAGACAGACAGCCAGACAGACAGAGCAGAGAGAGAGAGAGAGACAGAGCCAGAGAGACAGCGAGACAGAGACACAGAGAGTCAAGAACAGATAAGCCTGCCGGCGCTACATTGTGTCGTTTCTCACGTCCTTCGGTTAAATATCAGTCACTCACTTTTTCCTGCATTTTTTCGTTTTTAACCGAGGTCATTTGCTTTGTATGTACTTGTCACCCATACCAACGGACAAACTGGCCCTCTCTTCTGAAGGTTGGTGATGGGATATCACGTGTGGGGAAGATGTTATACATGTGTGCATACACAGAATCTCAGTTTACAGTCTCATTCGGAAGATTTTGCAGGAAATGGAGTGAGAACAAATGTTCACTCCGAGAGAAAAATCCCCATGTACCAAAAGGTCCCGGCAGAGATTCGAACCCGCAACTCCAGGATGACCAGGATCTTGAGTTCGGAGCTCTACCACCTGAGCGTTTTGACGTGTTGGACGATGTGTGGATTTTGCCAACTCTTCGGGCAAATATGTAAGTTGATGTGCAGACTTTTGTCTGATGTTCTGAAATGAAATCAAAGCAGCTAATGCGAATGAGTGCTCAGGATGCTCCCAGGTCTTTCATGGAAGCCGTGTGTAGTCAGAAGAACGTTTCCTTTAATGCTTGAAGAAAGTTCCGAATAAATGTAACTGAATACACGCAAAACTCCATGAGCATTCCTGTACGAATTCATTACAGAATATAGGTAGAACCATCTCCACGTAAGGCTCGAATAAGTGACTCGTAAAATGTATAGAGCCAGATGTTTGTGCACTTTGCTAGTGAGTTCAGCTGGAAGTGGTGCTCTGTGTGTAATGGCAGTATGTTTTCATCTAGTTGACTTCTCTGAGGTTGATGAGAAAGAATCTGGTAGAATTACTTTCTTCGTCAGTATATGACAGTGAATGAGATTCACATCCAAATGGTTTAGTCATCTTTGAAGGGATACGTCTGCACAATAAAGTATGACTACAGAAATGTAAATTGCAGTCTGACCTCAAATGTAAGGGGCTTTTGTTTGTTTTGTTTTGTTTTGTTTTGATAACTGCTTTCTAGATTTGGCAGCTTAACATAAATTGTAAGGAGAATTTGCTAACAATCTCAATGGAAGTTAAAGACATGAATAAGTACAGCTGGCTTTAGAAGGCCCTCTATAGAATTCAGGATAAAGAAACATTGCACGAATGGTCATGACAGCTAGGCAGCAAAAAAGAAAAGGAAAAAATCATTTCTTTCCCCTTTGAAGGGTGGGTGGAGGATGCATAATGGAGAAAACAAATTATTGTTATCGAAATATGTATCTGCAATGTTTAAGGTAAAAAAAGGTTCAAATCCCACCGAGTCTGGGCACGGCATGGTGAAAGGCGGGGCCCATCTCTCTTCTTCGACCGCCCTAGCCTTCCCTGACCTAAGGCAGGTCCCAATGGACCTCACGGTGGACAGGGAGGTCTTCAACACGGGCACAGCCGACCTCACGGTGGACAGGGAGGTCTTCAACACGGGAACAGCCGACCTCACGGTAGACAGGGAGGGTCTTCAACACGTGAACAGCCGACCTCACGGTGGACAGGGAGGGTCTTCAACACGTGAACAGCCGACCTCACGGTGGACAGGGAGGTCTTCAACACGTGAACAGCCGACCTCACGGTGGACAGGGAGGTCTTCAACACGTGAACAGCCGACCTCTCGGTGGACAGGGAGGTCTTCAACACGGGAACAGCCGACCTCACGGTGGACAGGGAGGTCTTCAACACGTGAACAGCCGACCTCACGGTGGACAGGGAGGTCTTCAACACGGGAACAGCCGACCTCACGGTGGACAGGGAGGACTTCAACACGTGAACAGCCGACCTCACGGTGGACAGGGAGGTCTTCAACACGGGCACAGCCGACCTCACGGTGGACAGGGAGGTCTTCAACACGTGAACAGCCGACCTCACGGTGGACAGGGAGGGTCTTCAACACGGGAACAGCCGACCTCACGGTGGACAGGAAAGGTCTTCAACACGTGAACAGCCGACCTCACGAGACAGGACGGTAATGACAGACTGCTAATTCTGACATGCCAGGTTTAAATCTTGTCGTCACAAAAAGTGTGTGCGTGCGTGCGTACCTGTGTGCGTGCGTGCGTGCGTGCGTGCGTGCATGCGTGTGTGTGTGTGTGTGTGTGTGTGTGTGTGTGTGTGCGTATGCGCGCGCGCGTGCGTGCGAGTGTGCATGAGTGCGTGTGTGTGTGTGTGTGTGTGTGTGTGTGTGTGTGTGTGTGTGTGTGTGTGTGTGTGTGTGTTTGTGTGTGTGTGTGTGTGTGTGTGTGTGTGTGTGTGTGTGTGTGTGTGTGTGTGTGTGTGTGTGCGTGCGTGCGTGCGCGCGCCCTCGAGCGTGCACGTGTGTCTATGAGAGAGAGAGAAGAGAGAGAGAGAGAGAGAGAGAGAGAGAGAGAGAGAGAGAGAGAGAGAGAGAGAGAGGATATCCCCATCCCGCTAAAGTCACATAAACAGGAAAGGCCCAACTTCATTCCAATCAATCAGACCGTACTCTAACCTGACGTAGTGCACTCAACCCACCTCATTCTTCCGATGACCGACTTTCATTGAGACTTACCTCCCCGTCGTTGACTTGATAGCATCTCTTCCGTCTGCTGACGCACTTCCGGCCGCAGGAGAGAACGGAAATGACATCTGAAATGCTGCCTGCTACTTCAGCAACATGTTCGTGGGGGTGTCGCTCACTCAGGACGGTGACGTAAATCAGTGGAGTCAAACGACCCGCCGCTCCGTGCCAAACAGCACCGACGAACAGAGCATTCATTGAACAAGATGTGGGCTAACCCGCGGACGCCCGACAGTTTCGCTGTCCACCCCATTAATTCGTCATTCGGGTAGTTTCAGTGTCATGTTAGATAACAAATCCCATCGCTTTGCTACTATTATCCTTCCTCCACTATCTTGTCCATAGAACAGAGCAGTATGTCCAGTATCTCCAGCACTGTGTCATGTTAGATAACAAATCCCATCGCTTTGCTACTATTATCCTTCCTCCACTATCTTGTCCATAGAACAGAGCAGTATGTCCAGTATCTCCAGCACTGTGTCATGTTAGATAAATCCTGTACCTTTGCTACTATTATGCTTCATCCACTATCTTGTCTATAGAACAGAGCAGTATGTTAAGTTTCCTCAGCACTGCAGATCGATCGACTATTTAAACTATTTAAAGTAGCGGTGAAGGACCCAGTAAATGAAGGGAAGATAATGGAGGGAGAGAGACGAAGAGAACTCAAAGAAAAGGGGGAGTTTGCAGCATGATGGAGAGAGAGGAGAGCTCAAAGAAAAGGGGGAGTTTGCAGCATGATGGAGAGAGAGGAGAGCTCAAAGAAAAGGGGGAGTTTGCAGCATGATGGAGACAGATGAACACAGGGCCACAGGAGAGATCACAGAACAGAGGGAGGTTGCAGCATTTCTCATTCATGTGTAATCCTTGACCGGCATCGTCAGGCAGCAGCCAAGCACTTGTCTGGCCTGCAAGCTTGTCTGTTCAAATCATGCGTAATTGTTCGTAGTATCCCCTCTCCCCTCTCCCCTCCCCCCCTCTCTCTCTCTCTCTCACAGAGTGGAGGGAGAGAGAGACAGAGACAGAGAGAGACAGAGAAGAGAGAGAGAGAGAACAGAGAGAGACAGAGAGAGAGAAACAGAGAGAGAGAGAGAGAGAGAGAGAGAGAGCTGCACAGTGTATCACTCTTCCTCATTTCAGGTACCCCAACCCACACATGAGTCAAGGTTGGGTGACATACATTGTCCTGGCACAGAGTGAAATTGTCAGTTTTCACCGTGAAACATGCCATCAGACACTGACTCACACAAACTTAGACGGCAGGTAAAACCGTGTGGCGAAAACATGGTTGTGTCTGGAGTAGTGCTGATTTCACCTGTCAGAGAAACAGCAACGAGTGGGGCTGCGGGATTCGGGCAGCAGTTTGTTTAGTGGTGACGTCTTTTGCCGGTGGGCACTGCAGTCATGAAATACGGGCTGCTACACCCATGGGGACAGTGCTGTGGAGGTTTTGTCGTGTTGCGTCAATAGGCGATCACACAAATACACCTGTCAGGGAGCTGGTATGTCCCTTAACGTCTTAATGAATGCCTCGTGTGTGCTTGCACCCATGTCAACACAGCTCAGGCTTCCAAGGGTGGTCCAGGATTATTTCCGGCTGGTTGGTTCGGCAGATGAGAAGAGTCCCACTGGCACCTTCGGTGTATTTTTCTTGAGAGAGAAGCATGTTATCAGACACTGACACAGACAAACTATCAACTAGTGATGACTGTTTTGAAGACGCTGGGGCAACCAGAGGTGAAGATGAGAGTCAAAAACGAGCCCAGAGACTGTCAGCATCACAATGATGGGGATAACAGTAGACAAGGCAGGTAGGATGACCTTTTCAGTGTCTTAAAGCCCAGAGACTGTCAGCATCACAATGATAGAGATAACAGTAGACAAGGAAGGATGGATGACCTTGTCAGTGTCTTCAGGCCCAGAGACTGTCAGCATCACAATGATAGAGATAACAGTAAACAAGGAAGGTTGGATGACCTTGTCAGTGTCTTAAAGCCCAGAGACTGTCAGCATCACAATGATAGAGATAACAGTAGACAGTAGAAGAGGACAACAAACATTGGAGATCTACTGTAATCCTTTCTTGGTTATGACATATAGATTAACATCTGACTGTAAGACTGACAATGTACTTTAACTTTGTGTGGTACGTTTCCTTAATGTGGACCCAGATCACCATGTACAAGTGTTTTCGTGTAATGTAACGTTTTTTTCTCTCCAAACATTGTTAACATAGCCTCTGTTTGCTGTATCTGCTGTCCATGTAACTGTGCTTCATGAACCACGATGAATCGGTCATTCATTGACACTCTCGGCTCACTGTGTCCCCATTTTACTTAAAAAATAATAACCGTGACCCTCGTCCAACCAACTCCCTCCATGCCTGACGCTCAGATATTGCCCATCGTTTTCTATGACCTGAAACATTGGAGTCTGGATAACAGTAGGCATAGACTGTTTAAAAAGTGCATTTCTTCACTCTGAGGAATTTCTGTCTTTATATGTGGCACCACATGATTTTGTGTATGTGGATTTATAGAAGACTGAGGTTTTAAGCAGTCCATCTTTGAGGGAAATAGTGATGTCCAGGTAGTTAACTGACTATGAAATGGTGTAGGTCAATTTGATGGACGGATGGAAGGTCTGAGCAAAGTTGAGGAAATTGCAGAGGTCATGTTCTGGCATGGATGTGGCTCCCAGTCCATCATCTCTGTATCTTTTGTAGAACTCTGGTGTTGTGCCTGTGTAAAAGGTTAATAGGCGGTGTTCTAGGTGTCCCATGAAGAGGCAGGCATAGGACGGTCCAATTTTGGTTCCCATAGCAACACCACTGATTTGTGAGAATGTGTGGTTGTTAAATTCAAAGGTGTTGAGGGTAAGGACTAATTCTGCAAGTCTGACCAGTGTAGCTGTGGGAGGGTGTTGTTGGTTAGGGGGCCGTTTGTTAAGAAAGAATGCGAGGGCCTTCAGTCCATCAGCATGAGGGATAGAAGTGTAGAGAGAGACGACATCAAGTGTAAAGAGGAGGCTGGGTTGGAAAGTGGGATCTGTGTTGTATGAGTTAATCATGTTGAGTGTGTGGGTTGTGTCTTTGAGGTATGTGGGGAGGCCTTGTACTATGGGTTGGAGGAGAGAGTCTAAGTACTGTGAAATGTGTTCTGTAGGGCAGCTGCATGCAGATACAATGGGTCTGCCGGGTGTATTGGTTTTGTGTATTTTAGGGAGCAGGTAGAAGGTGGGTTGTTTAGTGTCTGCCATTATGAGGAGTTTGGCTGTCTTCGGTAAGTTGTTATGTTTGATTTCTTGTTTAACTGTGGTTGAGATGAGTTTCTGGTGTTGGGGGAGGGGTGATGCTGTGAGTGGTGTATAGAAATTTGTGTCTGACAGTTGTCTGTGTGCTTCTTTTATGTACAACTGTTTGTCCCAGACCACCACTGCACCACCCTTGTCTGCTGGTTTGATGACAATGTCTTGTCGTTGTCTCAATGATTCAAGGGTTTTTTGTTCATCCTGTGAGAGGTTGGAATGGCGGACAGGTTTGAATCTCACTTTAGCGATTTCTTTTCTACATACTTTTTGATGTAGAGTTCAACTTCAGTGGATTTTGTTGTTGTTGCTGTTGTCGTTGTTGTTGTTGTTGTTGTTGTTGTGTGTGTGTGTTTGTTTGTTTTAATCCCCATAGTATTAGTATTAATACCTTTAGTATCATTACTATTATTAAAATTGTTGATTTTCTTATTATTATTTCCATTTATTTATACTATTATCTTATTATTTTTCAATTATCTATTTATCATTATCATTTTTCTATTTTGTATTTTTCTATTTTTTCCCTTACAATTTTTGTTTCATTTATTTATTTTTCTTGAATTTATTCATTATAATTATTATAAAAATGTATTTTCTAAATATATTTCTGTATCATGCTTTTATTACCTTTACCTTCACAATAGTTGTTAGCAGTATCATCAGTAATACTGTTGTTAGTATTGTTCCTACCACCACTAGCATTAACATTCCCATCGCCACTAAGACTGTTGCCACGGCAACCATGCTGTTTAAGAATCCTCTAACCCACTCTCCTTTCTCCCACACTACAACTGCTATTGCCATATTATCACCAAAAGTGGTAGTCATCCTGTCTTTATTTATTATTTAAATATTTTGACCTTTATTTGTATTCCTATCAGTAATATAATTATCATCATTACTACCTTGACTCACACATTATCTCCCTTCTAACAGCCTCGTTTTCATTCAACGCCTACCTTGCGCTGAAGAGATCTAAGCTAAGTGACAAACTCGTTCATTTTCATTGTCCTATTTGTTTGTGTCTTGCCTGAAGAAGACCTAAGAGGTCGAAGCGCGTCGTGTTTTGTCTTGTGACTCGTTTGTCCACGTTTCATTTGGAGATTCGCTAACATCTATTTAAGATTTGTTTAGATTTCCGCCTGCAGTCGTCTCACTTTACAACTAGATTCATACTTCATGATCGATAAGGAATTGATTACAAAAATCACTCCACAGTTCATGTTCGATTAAAAAAAAAATTGATTACAATCTTGCTAACAGATCCTGGATCCCCCTTTTAACGCAGATCCGTGGGTCAGCATCAACAGTGAACGGTTTTGTTCCCACTGGATCCCCCTTTTAACGCAGATCCGCGGGTCAGCATCAACAGTGGACGGTTTTGTTCCCACTGGATCCCCCTTTTAACGCAGATCCGCGGGTCAGCATCAACAGTGAACGGTTTTATTCCCACTGTATCTTTCCAGCAGGATGCGTTAAACAACGATCAGTGGTTTTCCAATGCCTTGCTGAGAAACATCGATCAGCAGTTTTCCAATGCCTTGCTGAGAAACATCGATCAGCAGTTTTCCAATGCCTTGCTGAGAAACATCGATCAGCAGTTTTCCAATGCCTTGCTGACAAACATCGATCAGCAGTTTTCGAATACCTTGCTGACAAACATCGATCAGCAGTTTTCCAATACCTTGCTGAAAAACATCGATCAGCAGTTTTCCAATACCTTGTTGACAAACATCGATCAGCAGTTTTCCAATGCCTTGCTGACAAGCATCGATCAGCAGTTTTTCAATACCTTGCTGACAAACATCGATCAACAGTTTTCCAATACCTTGCTGACAAACATCGATCAGTGGTTTTCCAATACCTTGATGACAAACAAACAATCGATCAGCAGTTTTCCAATACCTTGCTGACAAACATCGATCAGTGGTTTTCCAATAGCTTGCTGACTAACAAACATCGATCAGTGGTTTTCCAATAGCTTGCTGACTAACAAACATCGATCAGTGGTTTTCAATAGCTTGCTGACTAACAAACATCGATCAGCAGTTTTCCAGTACCTTGCTGACAAACATCGATCAGCAGTTTTCCAATACCTTGCTGACTAACAAACATCGATCAGCAGTTTTCCAATACCTTACTGACAAACAAACATCTATCAATGGTTTTCCTCTACCTTGCTGACAAACATCGATCAGCAGTTTTCCAATACCTTGCTTACAAACAAACATCGATCAGCAGTTTTCCAATACCTTACTTACAAACAAACATCGATCAGCAGTTTTCCAGCACCTTGCTGACAAACAAATTAATACACAACAAACAGACGGACAGAGCTGAAACCAGAACCCCCTCGGCGGAAGTAATGTAAAAGCAAATTGATACAAAATGCAACAAATAAATAACAGAACCTCCGGGCTTCGTGTCATAGATACCTCACTAATGCAGTCGTCTCCCCTTTTCAATCAGCGCCACCTCGTGCGCTCGGAGGAAAAAGAAAAGAAAAAGAAAAGAAAAAGAAAGAAAAAGGGACAAGGAGAACAAAAGATAGGGTGAAAGAAATATAGGGTTAAAACGAAATCAGAGAAACTACACATCTTGCGGCCCTGTGGCTTGATGTTCGTTGCACACTTTTAGTTGTTGTTGTTGTTGTTGTTGTTGTTGTTGCTGTTGTTGTTGTTGTTGTTGTTGTTGTTGTCGTCGTTGTTGCTGTTCTTGCCAACCTCTCCATCATCATCATAATGGTCGTCGTCGCCGTCGTCATCATCGTCATTATCGCCGTTGCTATCATCATCATCATCATCATCATCATCATCATCATCATCATCATCATCTTCTTCTTCTTCTTCTTCTTCTTCTTCTTCTTCTTCTTCCGCCTAACTCATCTTCTGCTCCTTCTGTTTTCTGTCTTCTTCTTTTGGTCTTCTCCCTTTGTTCGTCCTTTTTCACCAGCATCATCATCATGGCTGCATCGTACAGATCATTCTTATCATCGTCACTATCAGCATCATCATCATCATTGCTGCATCGTACACGATCATTCTTATCATCGTCACTATCAGCAGCATCATCATCATGGCTGCATCGTACACGATCATTCTTATCATCGTCACTATCAGCATCATCATCATCATGGCTGCATCGTACACGATCATTCTTATCATCGTCACTATCAGCAGCATCATCATCATGGCTGCATCGTACACGATCATTCTTATCATCGTCACTATCAGCATCATCATCATCATGGCTGCATCGTACACGATCATTCTTATCATCGTCACTATCAGCATCATCATCATCATGGCTGCATCGTACACGATCATTCTTATCATCGTCACTATCAGCATCATCATCATCATGGCTGCATCGTACACGATCATTCTTATCATCGTCACTATCAGCATCATCATCATCATGGCTGCATCGTACACGATCATTCTTATCATCGTCACTATCAGCAGCATCAGCGGCAGATGCAGCATCTCCAGCAATGCAATACCATCAACGCTTCCGTGACCAGCTCCCTACCCATATCCGTATCTGGGGTGGTGTGTGTGTGTGTGTGTGTGTGTGTGTGTGTGTGTGTGTGTGTGTGTGTGTGTGTGTGTGAGTGCGTGCGTGCGTGCGTGCGTGCGTGCGTGCGTGCGAGTGTGTGTGTGTGTGTGTGTGTGTGTGTGTGTGTGTGTGTGTGTGTGTGTGTGTGTGTGCGGGCGCGCGTGCACGTGTGTGTGTGCATGAATGTGAGTGTGTGTGCGCGTGCGTGCGTACGTGCGCCCGCGCGCGCTCACGTGTGTGTGTGTGTGTGTGTGTGTGTGTGTGTGTGTGTGTGTGTGTGTGTGTGTGTGTGTAGGAAACTGATGGCGCCTCTCTCTCTGTCTCTCTCTGTCTCTCTCTCTCTCTGTCTCTCTCTCTGTCTCTCTCTCTCTCTCTCTCTCTGTCTCTGTCTCCGTCTGTCTGTCTGTCTGTCTGTCTGTCTTTTCTCTCTCTCTCTCTCTCTCTCTCTCTCTCTCTCTCTCTCTCTCTCTCTCTCTGCATATACCGAAACCCACGCAGTGTGCGTGCGTGGAGTGCGTGTGTGCTTGCGTGCGCGCGCGCGCGTGTGTGCATGTATGTAGGAAGGAATTCTGTTTTACGTCTCGTCACACATATAGGTGATTGCAGACGTCTAAATAACATAGTGTTTACAATTTCAGACTATTATCATAAAAGGAGAGAAGAGGACGATGTGGTTACATAGAACAAAAATAAAGGATAGATGAATTATAGGACAGTAACTATGAAAAATTAGAGAAAACTAACTAAAGTAATCTAACTTACGATTATGATTATAAAATGTTCCTTAATGGACTTTGCAAAAGGTTACTCGTTAATTTAACAAGAGAAACAACTGGCAACGAATCTAAAAAGTCAAACACATTAACGTGCCCAGTGTCAGCACTTGGTATAACACCATTCAAAAAGGGTTTCGTTAGTTCACAATCAAAAATCACATGTTGAACTGAAAGATCTCCACGACATACACACTTAACAGTCTGGCAATACTTGGTTCGTAGGGAATTACATAAAAGTCTAAAAGTCAGGCTTGAAACCGGTCGGCTAATCGACACAAAGTTTGACAGAGTTTGCTGACGAGGTTTTGATGAGGAACTGTATTGACTCAAGAAATCCCTCTCGATTATATGACTAATTTCCTTGTATGACAAAGGACAATCAACCTTAATACTACCTAATATATTCTTTGCTCCCCTTTTTGCTGCTCTATCTGCTTGATCGTTAAATACGAAGGAGGTGTGCGATGGAACCCAAGAAAATACGACATTAGTACCTTTCATGTAAAGACGGTGCAACATGTACTTAATCTCAAATAATAATTCCTTTCTCTGTGTATTTTCAAAACAATGCAAACTTTTTAATACTGACTGTGAATCAACACAAAACAGGATATTAAATATTGAGACTGGCAAGGAAATTAAATAATTTAATGCCATCAGGACAGCAACTAGTTCAGCTGTAAATATGGAATGACCCTTTCCTAAAAATACGATTTTTCAGCTTTGAAATCTGGAATTACAAAGCCAGATCCCGCACTACCATCATCAAGAACTGAGCCGTCAGTGTATACTTTTAAATAGTTAGTAAACTTTTCTTCCATGTCAATTTTGACAGATGCTGCTAACACATGCGGCGAAATCGCTTTATTTAGATCAGAAGAAAAAATGTTAACTGTTACTTCCGTTAGTTCCCAAGGGGGTACCGGCGGAACCAGTACGCGAGGCGCTACCTCGTGTGGGTCAATCTTTGATGAATTAAAAACGTCTGAAACATATGAACGAAGCGTCTCTAAATTTGAATTTTTCTGTGCATTTTTCGAAAAATCAATGTCGGATCGTGTATTTAACTCTTCAAGGTCGTCCACAGCAATCCGTCTCACTACATATTTTACAGAACTTATTTTCCTTTCTTCATCAAGTGGCAAAAGGCCTGCTATCTTATAAGCTTCAGAGGACTTAGTGTGCACAGGTACACCCAGGGCCAACTTTACAGCTTTACTGTCAATTCTTTGAAGTTTCTTTAAATGCGATCGCGGAGCAGAAAAGAATACTTCCTGTCCGTAAGTCAATCTTGATCGTACAAGACTGGTTGCTAAATGTAGCAAAACTTTGGGATCCTGTCCCCATGGAGAGTGACTGACAATTTTTAGAAAATTCAAACTTTTAACTGCTTTAGTAACAATTGAGTCAATATGTTTTTTCCAGTTTAGTTTTGGTGTAAGTAGGACACCTAAAAATTTTACTTCAAGTTTATAAAAAATTTCCCGTCCTCCCAGAAAGAATATAGGCAGGTTACTTGGGTTATATCCATTGTTAAAGAGAACCAAATGTGTCTTTTCAACAGAGAATTGAAAGCCATTCAAATGCATATAACTATTTAATTTATCCAGCTCGTTCTGAAAGAGCTTCTGAATATAATTTATGTGACGTAAATTTGTTCTTTTCTTTAAAGATACATTAATCCATATTGCAATGTCATCAGCATATTGAGCTACCTTAGTATATGATGAAAAACATTTATATAAGTCATATAGCATTACGTTGAATAACAATGGGGAGATTATAGAACCTTGTGGAATTCCCATATTTATAGATCTTGAGGATGATAAAGTCACACCAACTTTGGTCATTATGTGTCTCCCACTTAAAAAGGATTTCACATAACTGTAGACGTGACCAGAAAGACCAATTTGTTTTAATTTATACAATAATCGGCTGTGCCACACTCTATCGTAAGCTTTAGTAAGATCAAAGAAGGAAGCAAGGACACTTTTACGTTTAGAAAACTGTTTCTTAATTTGAGTAGTTAGTCGTGTCAGGTGATCAATTGTACTTCGTCCTTTTCTAAATCCAGCTTGATGTGAAGAAAATACATCATTTTTATCACAGTAATAGGCCATTCTGAAATTTACTATTTTTTCCATGACTTTTCCAGTATGAGACGTGACTGAAATGGGTCTATAGCTAGACGTCTCAGACCGAGGCTTGCCCTGCTTTAGAATAGGAGTCACAATAGACGTCTTCCATATATTGGGAATTTGTCCACATTCCCAACATTTGTTAAATAATTTATGTAAAATGACTATCCAGTTCTCTGGTAAATGGTTTAACATAGTGTAAGAAATCCCATCTAAACCAACCGAAACCTTTTTATTTCCCAACAGACGGATAGCATTCCTGACTTCCTGTAAAGATATTGATACATTTATAGTACTATTGTTGTTTGGTACAGGATCTCTATAGTTATCAGTATTTTTTTCTTTCAATCTAAACGACTTTTGCTCATTAGGCAAACATTCCATACAACATGTTTTAACGTACATAGATGCAAATTCCTCAGCCTTTTCTTTGGGAGATAGAAATTCTTTACTTGTTGTTTTGATTGGGTAATCTTGGAGTTTAATGCCCGATTTCATTTCTTTCACCTTATCCCACACCTTTTTCAAGTCTTTACAGTCAGATACTTCATTTAGACAGAACTGTGACCAGTATTGTCTTTTTGCTTGCGCTGTAACTCTGTTTGCTTTTATTTTTGTACTGCACATTTCTTTATGAGCTGCATCTTTTATCTCTTGCACAGGAACTTTTCTAACTTTTAGCCAATTAAGATAAGCTAATGTTTTTGCTTTAACAGCCTCCTCGCAAGCCTGATTCCACCAGAATGTATGTATGTGTGTGTGTGTGTGTGTGTGTGTGTGTGTGTGTGTGTGTGTGTGTGTGTGTGTGTGTGAGCGTGCGTGTGTGTGTGAGCGTGCGTGTGTGTGTGAGCGTGCGTGCGTGCGTGCGTGACTGAAACACACACACACACACACACACACACACACACACACACACACACCACACACACACACACACACACACTTTTCATATACTTCGTACAGAATTAGTATTTCAGAAAGGTATATAGTTGCGAATTTGCTAACGACAGTACGTTCGTAACATTATTTGTTTTCTCAGTGGTCGAATTTAACATTTCATTCTAATATGATCCATAGCTCTTTCTATCATTAAAAAAATGCCTTGTGCACAATTCACGCTGTATATATCGATATGATGTGTGATCAGATTACCTATTTCTTCACTGATATGTTTATTTCAATTTGTATTTACTTATTTCTTCCGATTTGTTGTCTTCCTTTCAGCTAAGGGCCCGTTTGCCTGGTGTACAATACAAGCTGCATGAACCTTACCCGTTCTGTTCAGAGTACCTGTCAGTTCAACAATGTATTTGATTTTGTGTTGACTTGTTTCTTCCGATTTGTTCAATCCTTTCCTCTAAGCGGTCGCTTGCTGTAAACACGCATCCACCACCTCCTCCTCCTCCTTCCCCCCTCCCTTTTAACTACTGATCATCTCCGCCTTGGAGGTCTTGTCTTTACTCGCGTCTGTTGGTGTGTTTGTCGGTTTGTCTGTCTGTCAACAAGATCAGGTCAAAACCAACGAGATGATTTCAACGAAAAGATGGAGTGTGGCCCGTGGACGAACCCGTTCAAGTTTGGTGCGGATCCTAATACGGAACCGAATCCAAGATCCGTCACCTTTGACAGAGGTCTCTGCTTGCCTGCGCGCCCTTCTGACCAGTTTGTCTGCGTGCCCTTCTGACCAGTTTGTCTGCGTGCCCTTCTGACCAGTTTGCTTGTGTGTGTGTGTGTTTGTTCCTCTGACCAGTGTGCCCGTTTGTTTGTTCCTCTCACCAGTTTGCCTGTTTGTTCCTCTGACCAGTTTGCCTGTTTGTTTGTTCCTCTGACCAGTTTGCCTGTTTGTTGTTATGACCAGTTTGTCTGTTTGTTTGTTCCTCTGACCAGTTTGTCTGTCTGTGTGTTGCTCTGACCAGTTTGCCTGTTTGTTGTTATGACCAGTTTGCCTGTTTGTTTGTTCCTCTGACCAGTTTGCCTGTTTGTTTGTTCCTCTGACCAGTTTGCCTGTTTGTTTATTCCTCTGACCAGTTTGCCTGTTTGTTCCTCTGACCAGTTTGCCTGTTTGTTTGTTCCTCTGACCAGTTTGCCTGTTTGTTTGTTCCTCTGACCAGTTTGCCTGTTTGTTCCTCTGACCAGTTTGCCTGTTTGTTTGTTCCTCTGACCAGTTTGCCTGTTTGTTGTTATGACCAGTTTGTCTGTTTGTTTGTTCCTCTGACCAGTTTGTCTGTCTGTGTGTTGCTCTGACCAGTTTGCCTGTTTGTTGTTATGACCAGTTTGTCTGTTTGTTGTTATGACCAGTTTGCCTGTTGTTGTTATGACCAGTTTGTCTGTTTGTTGTTATGACCAGTTTGCCTGTTTGTTGTTATGACCAGTTTGTCTGTTTGTTTGTTCCTCTGACCAGTTTGTCTGTCTGTGTGTTGCTCTGACCAGTTTGCCTGTTTGTTGTTATGACCAGTTTGTCTGTTTGTTTGTTCCTCTGACCAGTTTGTCTGTCTGTGTGTTGCTCTGACCAGTTTGCCTGTTTGTTGTTATGACCAGTTTGTCTGTTTGTTTGTTCCTCTGACCAGTTTGTCTGTCTGTGTGTTGCTCTGACCAGTTTGCCTGTTTGTTTGTTCCTCTGACCAGTTTGTCTGTTTGTTTGTTCCTCTGACCAGTTTGTCTGTTTGCTGTTTGTTGCTCTGACCAGTTTGTCTGTTTGTTTGTTCCTCTGACCAGTTTGTCTGTTTGTTTGTTGCTCTGACCAGTTTTGCCTGTTTGTTGTTTGTTGCTCTGACCAGTTTGCCTGTTTGTTTGTTGCTCTGACCAGTTTGTCTGTTTGTTTGTTGCTCTGACCAGTTTGCCTGTTTGTTGTTTGTTGCTCTGACCAGTTTGTCTGTTTGTTTGTTGCTCTGACCAGTTTGCCCGTTTGTTGTTTGTTGCTCTGACCAGTTTGTCTGTTTGTTGTTTGTTGCTCTGACCAGTTTGTCTGTTTTGTTTGTTGCTCTGACCAGTTTGCCTGTTTTCTGTTTGTTCTCTGACCAGTTTGCTTGTTTGTTTGTTCTCTGACCAGTTTGCCTGTTTGTTTGTTCCTCTGACCAGTTTTGTCTGTTTGTTTGTTCCTCTGACCAGTTTGCCTGTTTCTGTTGTTTGCTCTGACCAGTTTGCTTGTTTGTTTGTTCCTCTGACCAGTTTGCTTGTTTGTTTGTTCCTCTGACCAGTTTGCTTGTTTGTTTGTTCCTCTGACCAGTTTGCTTGTGTGTGTTTTTTTGTTGTTGTTGTTCCTCTGACCAGTTTGCCTGTTTGTTTGTTGCTCTGATCAGTTTGCCTGTTTGTTTGTTGCTCTGACCAGTTTGCCTGTTTGTTTGTTCCTCTGTTCTTAATCAAGCCTTCTGACCAGTCTGTCTGTTTGTTTGTTCACTGTTTGGAAGCCTTGCTCTGCTGACCGTTCAATACGGTGTGAATGCATTCAAAGTCTCACCCATCACATGTTTGTTTGTTGCTCTGTCTAAAAGCCTTGCTCTGCTGACCGTTCAATACGGTGTGAATGCATTGAAAGTCTCACCCATCACATGTTTGTTTGTTGCTCTGTCTAAAAGCCTTGCTCTGCTGACCGTTCAATACGGGTGTGAATGCATTGAAAGTCTCACCCATCACATGCTTGTTTGTTGCTCTGTCTAAAAGCCTTGCTCTGCTGACCGTTCAATACGGTGTGAATGCATTGAAAGTCTCACCCATCACATGTTTGTTTGTTCACTGTTTGAAGCCTTGCTCTGCTGACCGTTCAATACGGTGTGAATGCATTGAAAGTCTCACCCATCACATGTTTGTTTGTTCACTGTTTGAAGCCTTGCTCTGCTGACCGTTCAATACGGTGTGAATGCATTGAAAGTCTCACCCATCACTTGTTTGTTTGTTGCTCTGTCTAAAAGCCTTGCTCTGCTGACCGTTCAATACGGTGTGAATGCATTCAAAGTCTCACCCATCACATGTTTGTTTGTTGCTCTGTCTAAAAGCCTTGCTCTGCTGACCGTTCAATACGGTGTGAATGCATTGAAAGTCTCACCCATCACATGTTTGTTTGTTGCTCTGTCTAAAAGCCTTGCTCTGCTGACCGTTCAATACGGTGTGAATGCATTGAAAGTCTCACCCCATCACATGTTTGTTTGTTGCTCTGTCTAAAAGCCTTGCTCTGCTGACCGTTCAATACGGTGTGAATGCATTGAAAGTCTCACCTATCACATGTTGTTTGTTCACTGTTTGAAGCCTTCCTCTGCTGACCGTTCAATACGGTGTGAATGCATTGAAAGTCTCACCCCATCACATGTTTGTTTGTTCACTGTTTGAAGCCTTGCTCTGCTGACCGTTCAATACGGTGTGAATGCATTGAAAGTCTCACCCATCACATGTTTGTTTGTTCACTGTTTGGAAGCCTTGCTCTGCTGACCGTTCAATACGGTGTGAATGCATTGAAAGTCTCACCCATCACATGTTTGTTTGTTCACTGTTTGGAAGCCTTGCTCTGCTGACCGTTCAATACGGTGTGAATGCATTGAAAGTCTAACCCATCACTGTGGACAAACAAACAGTCGATGATTGGGCTGTCCTGTCAACTAGCCAATCAAACTTGTTTACTTTTCTTGCTCTTTCTTTTTTGAAAAAAATCTCAATTGAATAATTAGGCCAAAAAGGGGATATAAACACAGCAAGACAAAACAACACGTATTAATTTTTTTTTCTATTTTCTTCAGGTGTGGGGTGGAGGGGGTGGGGGAAGGGAAGAGAGTGGAGATGAGCGGCGGAGGGAGGGGGCGGTGGTGGGTGGGTGTGGGAGGGTGCAAGGCGGTGTGCTTTTTGATCTGCGCCGGGGTTCCTGAAGTTGCGAGGCTTCTGTTTGCAGCTGCAGAGAGAGCGGAGTAATTAGACAATCCCCACGGAAGACGACGACAACCACAATAACAAACCTCTCATCCATCCGCTGCGTCTCACCCGTCGCTCGCTGCCTCCAGCTCTGAGCTCTATTATCATGGCTTCTCCCTCCCTCTCACTCTGCTCACTGAATCCATGCACTTCCGTCTGCCCGTCTGGTGGTCTGTCTGTAGGTCTGTCCATCCGTCTGTCCATCTGTGTGTCTGTGTGTCAGTCTGTCGGTCTGTCTGTAGGTCTGTCCATCCGTCTGTCCGTCTGTGTGTCTGTGTGTCAGTCTGTCGGTCTGTCTGTCGGTTTGTCCGTGTGTGTGTGTGTGTGTGTGTGTGTGTGTGTGTGTGTGTGTGTGTGTGTGTGTGTGGTGTGTCTGTCTGTCTGTCTCTCTCTCTCTCTCTCTCTCTCTCTCTCTCTCTCTCGCTCGCTCGCTCTCTCCCTCGTAGGAACAACAATCCTATGATCAGATCTGTGGCTCACTTCAGAGTACAAGCAAAGATGATTCAAAGAGTAGACTAGAATTAATCTGCGAGAACAATAAACTCAAATCGAATTGTTTTTAAGCTGCCCCCCCCCCCCCCGCTCTCTCTCTCTCTCTCTCTCTGTTGTGTTGTGTGTGTGTGTGTGTGTGTGTGTGTGTGTGTGTGTGTGTGTGTGTGTGTGTGTGTGTGTGTCAATATGTGTGTATGTGTATGTGTGACTGCGTGCGTGTGTGTGTGTGTGTGGTGGTGGTGGGGGGGGGGTGCGTGTATGTGTGTGTGTGTGTGTGTGTGTGTGTGTGTGTGTGTGTGTGTGTGTTTTGTGCGTGTGTGCATACGTATGACCATAGCCTTGGTCTGTATCTGTTTTACGTTGTTTAGTATTACTTCGCTCTGATGAATAGTTACATACCTCTTCATAATTGCCTAAAGTTTACATCTCTCCTCTCTCTCTCTCTCTCTCTCTCTCTCTCTCTCTCTCTCTCTCCTCGCTGCCTCCCCCCCCTTTTTTCTCTCTCTCTCTCTCCCTCTCTCTCTCTCTCTCTCTTCTCTCTCACTCTCTCACTCATTACTGCAGCCATGTCAATGGCATTGCTCCTAACCTGCCCATCCAACCAACCAACCACGCTTCCAACAGGCCCCTGC
>CM065738.1:658180-678180 GCA_033310375.1 Conus canariensis
CTTGAAAGAAGGTAGGGGACAGGGTGGAAGGGGGAGGAGGGAAAGAGGCAGAAGGTGGGAGAGGGAGGTGGAAACAGCGACTGGAGACGGTGGGTCTGCGGGTTTCACGTGCTAAGTGACTGAAGGGCTCCTTTGTTATCGTCCTGAGCGCGTCAAGCATCGCTCCTTCCTGGGGGCCATCCCGCACGTGGTGTAGATGCATGAGCAGTTTTCACAGCAGCGTTCGAGGTAGTTCAAATGAGAGAGAACGGAGGTTGACTGGAGAGGGTGAGGGGTGACTGGAGAGGGTGAGGGGTGAATAGAGAGAGTGATGGGAGAGGGTGAGGGGTGAGTGGCGAGGGTGAGGGGTGAAGGGAGAGGGTGAGGGTGAATGGAGAGGGAGAGGGGTGAATGGAGAGGGGTGAATATAGAGGGCGAGGGGTGAATATAGAGGGCGAGGGGTGAATATAGAGGGCGAGGGGTGAATGGGGAGGGTGAGGGGTGAATGGAGAGGGCGAGGGGTGAATGGAGAGGGTGAGGGGTGAATGGAGAGGGATGAGGGGTGTATGGATTGGGTGAGGGATGAAGGGAGATGGTGAGGGGTGAATGAAGAGGGTGATGGGTGAATGGAGAGGGTGAGGGTGGATGGGGAGGGCGAGGGGTGAATGGAGAGGGATGAATAGAAAAGGGCGAGGGGTGAATGGAGAGGGTGAGGGGGTGAACTGAGAGGGCGAGGGGTGAATTGAGAGGGTGAGGGGTGAATTGAGAGGGTGAGGGGTGAACGGAGAGGGTGAGGGGTGAACGGAGAGGGGTGAATGTAGAGGGCGAGGGTGAAGGGAGAGGTTGAGGGGGTGAAGGGGAGAGGGTGAGGGGTGAAGGGAGAGGGTGAGGAGTGAACGGAGAAGGGTGAATGTAGAGGGCGAGGGCGAAGGGAGAGGGTGAGGGGTGAAGGGAGAGGGTGAGGGGTCAATGGAGAGGATGAGGGGTCAATGGAGAGAGTGAGGGGTCAATGGAGAGGGTGAGGGGTGAACGGAGAGGGGTGAAGGGAGAGGGTGAGGGGTGAAGGGAGAGGGTGAGGGGTGAATGGAGAGGGTGAGGGGTGAAGGGAGAGGTTGAGGGGTGAAGGGAGAGGGTGAGGGGTGAACGGAGAGGGGTGAATGTAGAGGGCGAGGGTGAAGGGAGAGGGTGAGGGGTGAAGGGAGAGGGTGAGGGGTGAAGGGAGAGGGTGAGGGGTGAAGGGAGAGGGTGAGGGGTCAATGGAGAGAGTGAGGGGTCAATGGAGAGGGTGAGGGGTGAAGGGAGAGGGTGAGGGGTCAATGGAGAGGGTGAGGGTGAACGGAGAGGGTGAGGGGTCAATGGAGAGGGTGAGGGTTCAATGGAGAGGGTGAGGGGTCAATGGAGAGGGTGAGGGGTGAACGGAGAGGTTGGGGTGAAGGAGGGTGAGGGGTGAAGGGAGAGGGTGAGGGGTGAAGGGAGAGGGTGAGGGGTCAATGGAGAGGGTGAGGGGTGAATGGAGAGGTTGAGGGGTGAATGTAGAGGGTGAGGGGTGAAGGGAGAGGGTGAGGGGTGAAGGGAGGGGTGAGGGGTCAATGGAGAGGCTTAATTCTGCGGCCCACAGACTTCTCTGGTGGATAGATGAGTGGGGACTGTCTGGAAGAGTTATCTTCCATGGGTGCACGCTCCCTGAACACATTTTTGTATCCACAGACAGATAGATAGGTAGATAGATAGACGGATAGATAGACAGGCAGACAGATAGATAGACATATAGCTACAAAGATAGATAGATGGACAGATAGACAGACCGATTGATAGATGGATAGGTAGAAAGGCAGACAGACATATAGATAGATTAGAAAACAGATAGATAGACGGATAGATAGACAGGCTGACAGACTGATAGATGGATAGACAGACAGACAAGACAAACAGACGGACAGACAGACCGACAGACAGACAGACAGACAGACAGACAGACAGACAGACAGATAGATAGATAGATAGATAGATGATGATAGATAGATAGATAGATAGATAAGAAGGTAAACATGATGCGTTCACAGCTAGTGTTCAAAGGTGGGTGACCACGCCCCACCCATGACTTACAGCAGCAGAGAGAAACTGGTTAGGTACGTGTGTGACGCATGACGAAGTTGATGTATTGCGTCAAACCTCTCAGAGAGAGAGAGAGAGAGAGAGAGAGAGAACCGAAACTGTTATCTTCACTGTTTTGGTAATGCGTTCGTCCGAGCAGCCTTCCTGACAATACTAGATCTCTGGTTAAGCTGGCGGGGAGGGGGGGGGGTTAGGGAGGGGAGGGGGGGGAATGGGGGAAGAGGGAGGGGGCAGGGAAGGAGTTGCGGGAAAGAGGGAGTAGTTCTATTGTGCTCGTCACGGAAGGGGCAATTTCAGGCCAACGTCCTCCCCAAGTCCCCCCCCCCCCCCCCCCTCTCCTCCCAGGCCTCCCACCTCACCACCACCACCACACCTTTTCTTTTTTAATTTCTTCTCTCTCTCTCTCTCTCTCTCTCTCTCTCTCTCTCTCTCTCTCTCTCTCTCTCTGTGGCGGATCTTTGATGTGTGCTGTAGTCCAGTGGTTAGATCACCTTAATCTGAGGGTTGTTCGGGTTCCAAACTGAGACAGCGTCTTGTTCGCAAAAGTGTGAAGGTGGGATTGCTGTTGGTTGAGTTGTCTGGTTGTTTCCTGACCAAAAGTGTGAAGGTGGGATTGCTGTTGGTTGAGTTGTCTGGTTGTTTCCTGGCCAAAAGTGTGAAGGTGGGATTGTTGTTGGTTGATTTGTCTGGTTGTTTTCTGACCAAAAGTGTGAAGGTGGGATTGTTGTTGGTTGATTTGTCTGGTTGTTTTCTGACCTGCTTTATCAGGATCCTCCCAGCTCTGCTTCTGTCGGAGCCCCTTCGTGTGCATACGTGCAGAGAAGATTAGATGAGCACGTCAAAGATCCTGTAACCATTGTCAGCTTTTCGGAGGAGTCATGACAAAAAAATAAAACCACCCAACATACACTAAGATACGTAGAAGAAGACGTGAGCCTTTCAAGCATTTCTCATTGCCCACTGCAATCCCGCGACGCACTCTCATCATCTCTCCACTCCCCCCCCCCCCCCACCCCCACTGGCCCACCTTCCATCCTCTTCTTAACCCATTCTGAGGAAACCTTGTGCTGGCAAGCCCTCTTTCCGTTCCTGTTCTATTACAGTATACTGTGTACAGTCATTCCGTCTTATTTTCTTGTGAATTACATGTATAAAGATAAGTTTGAGAGAAGAAAAAAAAAACATACGCAGAAAATAACAAATGCAAAATGTTTGAAATAATACAATAAACATTTTGATTCGAGAAAATGGTTGGTAGGATATTCAATGTGCATGCTTCGCGAAGAAACGACCAAATGCTCACTGCGCGCGCGACAAGCCGACCAGCGTAATCACACCAGACTGCGTAGCCTCTCTTGCACTGTATTTGGTTCATACGAAGCTGAGCCTGCGCAGGCGTGTGCGCGTTGTGTGAAAGAGAAAAATGGCTCAATGTGAAAGTGGGAAGGTGGAGGAGACTGGTGATGGTGGTGGGCGGGGTTAAAACGGAAAGTCTTTGAACAACACTTTGATTTTAGCCAAAAGTCCGAGACGCCATTTAGTCTATAAAAATGGGAGCAAGGTAAAAAACGGTATTTTAATCACCAGTGGGAGTGAATGAATCGATGCTGCTGCGTCATTTGCTGCAGGGTTGTTGATGGAGAGAGACAGGCTGAAAGGGAGGGCGGGGGGGGGGGGGGGGGGGGGGGGGGGGGGGGGGAGGTAGTAAGTAGGATTACGAATTGGGCAAAGCTGGATTAAAATGATAGTGATGTATGTTTGCCATGATTTCATCACATTATGATCATCCATTGACATGAGCGTAATTTTTTTGTTGAAATTCTGTAAAGCTACAATCATGCTCTCCTTCATTATGAACTATCTTTAAGCTAATGGTTTATAGAAAAGAACATTGGGATGAGAAAAGAACGGCACTGTACACATTCTGAGCCAGTCTCCGACCCCCCCCCCCCCCCCCCCCTCCCCTCTCCCAAATCGTGCTCAATGATTACAATGGAAAACACATATATAATGCATGTATTTCTATAGATTTGTTGAAATTAGAAGATATGAACTCTTGTGAAAAATGAAAACAACGCACACACACACACACACACACACACACACACACACACACACACACACACACACACACACACACACAAGCATGCATTTCACTGCTCCGGTTTTTATATCTACCTGCTGAAAGGATTATTTCGAACGGCGAATTTGTCCTTGTCTTAACTAGAACAAGACAGTGGAGTTATGACAAATAGTTCATAACTAATCAGAAGTCAGACGAACTTTCATAGATTTCTCTGTTTCACCTTCTACAGATTGTGTCTCAACTGACAGATGTTTATTCAAGCGATAAGACCTATCCCATCATACCCAGCAAAAAATAAATAAATAAAAAGGAAAAAGTTTGCTCATTGAACGGCGGTATTGGACAGCAAACCAAAGCAAACACGCTGAGAGTTGTGAGCACACTCATGGGGACAGCAAACCAAAGCAAACACGCTGAGAGTGTGAGCATCACTCATGGGGACAGCAAACCAAAGCAAACACGCTGAGAGTTGTGAGCATCACTCATGGGGACAGCAAAAACCAAAGCAAACACGCTGAGAGTTGTGAGCATCACTCATGGGGACAGAAAACAGCAACACGTAGAGTTGTGAGCCCCTCATGGGAGACGGAAAACAAGAACCGTAGATTGTGGCACCTATGGAATATGGAAAGGAAAACAAGTACAATGTTGGGAATTGACGATCAAGCTACACAGTCACTGTCTTCTAGCGTGATATGTAATTCATTTCTTTTCTTTTTTTGTTTTTGTTTTTGTTTTTGATTTTGTTATTCTTTGTTGTTGTTGTTGTTGTTAAAAATCTGTGTATATATACAGATCACTGTGCCAACGTCGGCCGCCATGATGGTAGTTGTTTACCCACAGTGCAATCCTAAAAAACAGATCTAATACTTCGTCACTTTCAGTGCCTTTTCTTCAGTCTTTTCTGGGTGTGGACAGCAATACAGTCATGAAGTATGTCTGCTGCTGACTATTTTCTAACAAGAAAGAAAACCTAAATGTGATAAGTCATCCACATCATCAGGCAGTGATTGCGCTACTTCGAAGAAGCAGGCAAAGAAAATCAAGATGTCGAAGTTGGACTAAGAGGATCCTGCAATCCCAGAACAGAAAACGCTTTGAAACATCATTAATCAAAAGCTGGTCGCCCTGGACACTCTAGCAGCTAAAAGTGACATAATTATAACAAATTTGAACAGAGATGCGAATTGTAACGAAAATAATCATGAAACATTGAAGGCATAAAGTGTGAAGTGCAGTCCAGATCTGCAGTCCAGATATGAGAGGTTAGAGGCACAAATCAAAATCTTACAGCAGGTAAAAATACAAACTCATTGCAAAATCATGAGTCAAGAATTAGACAAACTGAAAACGATCAACATGACTTTTAGCAACATTCCAGAAGGTGGAATTTAAGGGTCAATGGGGTTCCAGAAACAAGGGTGTGGGGAAAGGGGGGGTGGGGGGTGGGGAGAGAAACGGCCAGTGATTGTATTAACAATATTGTGACATTTTCAGCCAGAACGTGAAGAGCAAAGCTGCACAGAGGTGGCCCATCGCACAGGCAAGCCAGGAGGTAATAAACCAATATCAGTCCACAGAGGTGACCATTGGCACAGGCAAGCCAGGAGGTCATAAACCAATATCAGCCACACAGTGACCCATCGCACAGGCAAGCCAGGAGGTCATAAACCAATATCAGTCCACAGAGGTGACCATTGGCACAGGCAAGCCAGGAGGTCATAAACCAATATCAGTCCACACAGTGACCCATCGCACAGGCAAGCCAGGAGGTCATAAACCAATATCAGTCCACACAGTGACCCATCGCACAGGCAAGCCAGGAGGTCATAAACCAATATCAGTCCACAGAGGTGACCCATGGCACAGGCAAGCCAGGAGGTCATAAACCAATATCAATCCTGTTTTGCTTCTTCGACTGAAAACAGCGATACAAAATTCAGTTCAGTCGTAGAGGCATTCAAAAAAATACTGGTACTACCATCTCACGGTATATGGCATTTGAGAGGACCATACTCCACAAGACTACATTGTTTTTAATGAGGCCTCAGACCACTCTGTGTGCTCGAAGGTGTGGTCAGCCAATGGACAAGTGCTGTGCACGCCAAAAAGGTGGAAAAGGTCTTAAGGTGGACATTCACACCGATGCTGATCGGACTCTGAGACGAGTGATGGCTGGCCAAGACAGCTCTGGTTGTGTATAAAACTAATATAAGAGTGCTTAAACACAATATATATATATATATATATATATATATATATATACATAATATATATACTTAGTTGTTCAACATTTATATATATATATATATATATATATATATATATATATATATATATATATATATATATGTATATTAAACTAATTTTCGCTGTTAAAAGCTTCATCAGGCCAAGGTACAACGATAAAAGCCTCACATCGTTGATGAAGCTTTGAACAGCGAAAATGTGTTAAAAATACAAGTCTGAGACATGAAAAGACTGTTGTTTTTATTCTTGTATTTTCGCGTCTCCGGTTTTTACTTCAGTGTTTTCTGCAAGGTGCGGAGCTCAGGACAACAAGAGAGCAATATATATATATATATATATATATCATACAAAGAAAACTAAATAAACAACACTTTTCCGGACTGCAAAAATTCGGCGATTGCCTATTATTCGATTGCTTATTGTACAGTGACGCATTGCAGAGATCGTCATCAGAATAATGACGTTTTTCTATAAACCCTACAATGACGTCAAGCTCACAATGATAACCACGTTCGCAAATTTTCAATTTCTTTCTAAGGCTGGGAGGAGAGAGGAGAGAGAGGGGGGGGGGGGGGGGGGGGGAGAAGAAAAAAAATAAATAATAAATAAATTAAAAAAAAAATTTAATAAATAAATAAATTAAAAAAAAAATAAAATAAAAAATTTCAGGGGGGTGTCAGGCCCCTCACCATCACCCCAACCCACCCAGCCCCCCAGATCACCTGACTCCACACCCCCATCCAACTCCCCATCTCACCCCACACCCATTCACTCATTCGCCCACCTACCCCAAGAACACCCGCCCCCATCCTAGCCCCCAAGTCACACATCCCCCAGTCCCTCACCCCCCCCCCCGGGACCCCCTAATTATTTGTATCCCCCGATCCCTGGGGACCCAAGCACCCAAGACCCTTAAACTCCCCCACCCCCTAACACCCAGGGACCCCACCTCCCTGCACCCCAAGGTCCCCAGCCCATTCCCCAGGCCCCCCACTCTTGGGTCCCTGACCCCAGACCCTGGGCCATCTCTTATTCTCCCCTCACTCATCTCCCTCTCTGACCCGAGGATAGAGTTTGTCACTTGCACATGGGGCGGTCTGCCTCAAAACCTCCCCCTTCCAACCCTATCGCCGTCTCTGTCCTATCTCCCCTCTCTCTCTCCTCACCATACCCCCCACTATCTGCCCTTTTCACCTCTCTCCCTCCCTAAACAGTTAGGAGACTCAGAGAGTGTTGAGACCCCGAGGATAGAATGTCCTGAGTTTGTTGATCCAGAACTGCTCCCTTGTGTGCCTGTGAGCAAGGTTGTCTTGTGAAGACCTGCTCTATGGGCATGCACCTCATGTCCTGCAGTGTATGGTCTTTCCTGTTGAAATGCCTAGTAACATGGGTGCCTGTGTTTTGCAGTATGTGGGTTCTGTGGAGGTAGAAGCGTGTTCTTAGGGCATTCTTTGTTTCTCCTACATACTGTGCCCCCTGACATTGTTGGCAGTAGAGCAGGTAAATGATGTTTGAAGACTTGCACGTCATGCTATGTCTGATGTTGAAGACTTCTCCGGTGGTGTCGCTGGAGAAAGTCTTGCTCTCCACCAGATGTTCCCTACAGATGACGCACCTGTTGTTGCATCTCATCACCCCAGCCTGTTCTTGCGTAGGCTTGACTTGGGGAAGGGAGGAGGGCATGATCAGGTTTCGGATGCTCCTGGAGTTTCTCTCTCCCGCAACAGGCACTTCAGGCACAGCCTTTTTCATGCGTGCACTTGTGTGGAGTAGTGCCTGCTGCTCCCTGAGCCAGTCACGTAGTGGTGGGTTGGAAGGGTGATGAGTGATGACGAAGGGGACCCTGGTGTTGACAGTTTTTGCCCTGTACATTAACACCTCAGCTCTGGGGAGGCTTCGTGCTTTTGTCAAAGCCTGTTGTAGCTTGCTCGGTCTGTAGCCACGGCTGAGGAACATGCCCATGATGGTATCAGCATGTTTATCAAAGTCTTTAGTCTTGGAGCAAAGACGACGGAGCCTCAGGAACTGGCAGTAGGGGATGTTGTTCTTATATATATATAGATACATATACATATATATGTTGTTCTTATATATATATATATATACATATATATAACGAATACACTATTTACGAACGGTTCCCGTCCATCCACAAGAGAAAAAAATAGAACACCATCGTCCACTTATACAAGCCGGAAATCATGTGTCTTCTCACAAGAACTCACGGGGTAAACTGTTTAAACGGTCTACCCAGAGATGCGTGACCTCAGCGGTGAATCTATCACAGGTTAAATTCAGAAAAGATCCAGAACAAGTGTTACCACATGACCCACAAGTTCTGTCCCGCACCCCGTTCATTAAATATGGACCACCTGTAAAGGAATGTGAAAGATGGCTGCAGAAAACTTCGCCTTTTAAGAACTTTATTTTGAATCTGATGAGGAGCCAGCATCAGCCCCCAACATTTCATAAACCTACAAGCTACCAACCACTTCCCCCAACATTTCATAAACCTACAGGCTACCAACCACTTTCCCCAACATTTCATAAACCTACAGGCTACCAACCACCGCCCCCAACATTTCATAAACCTACAGGCTACCAACCACTTTCCCCAACATTTCATAAACCTACAGGCTACCAACCACTTCCCCAACATTTCATAAACCTACAGGCTACCAACCACTTCCCCAACATTTCATAAACCTACAGGCTACCAACCACTTCCCCCAACATTTCATAAACATACAGGCTACCAACCACTTCCCCAACATTTCATAAACATACAGGCTACCAACCACTTCCCCCAACATTTCATAAACCTACAGGCTACCAACCACTTCCCCCAACATTTCATAAACATACAGGCTACCAACCACTTCCCCAACATTTCATAAACCTACAGGCTACCAACCACTTCCCCCAACATTTCATAAACCTACAGGCTACCAACCACCGCCCCCAACATTTCATAAACCTACAGGCTACCAACCACTCCCCCAACATTTCATAAACCTACAGGCTACCAACCACTTTCCCCAACATTTCATAAACCTACAGGCTACCAACCACCGCCCCAACATTTCATAAACCTACAGGCTACCAACCACTTTCCCCAACATTTCATAAACCTACAGGCTACCAACCACCGCCCCCAACATTTCATAAACCTACAGGCTACCAACCACTTCCCCCAACATTTCATAAACCTATAGGCTACCGACCACCGCCCCCAACATTTCATAAACCTACAGGCTACCAACCACTTCCCCCAACATTTCATAAACCTACAGGCTACCAACCACTTCCCCCAACATTTCATAAACCTACAGGCTACCAACCACTTCCCCAACATTTCATAAACCTACAGGCTACCAACCAGCGGACGGGAAGGACAAGGGACTGGACACCTGGTGTCATGTCCTTCAACATCTTACCGAAAACTACATATGTGAAAAGAAGCCACGGGACAATCTGAAAATGACCGAACGAAACGCTCTGAAGTCTGTACGAGAAATGGCACTCTCCACAACACCAAGAATTAACTCTGCAGACAAAGGTGGAGCCATAGTGTTACATGCCATTGGTGACTACACAAAGGTGGAGCCATAGTGGTACATGACATTGGTGATTACACAAAGGTGGAGCCATAGTGGTACATGACACTGGTGACAACACAAAGGTGGAGCCATAGTGGTACATGACACCGGTGACTACACAAAGGTGGAGCCATAGTGGTACATGACATTGGTGATCACACAAAGGTGGAGCCATAGTGGTACATGACACTGGTGACTACACAAAGGTGGAGCCATAGTGGCACATGACACCGGTGACTACACAAAGGTGGAGCCATAGTGGTACATGACACTGGTGACAACACAAAGGTGGAGCCATAGTGGTACATGACGTTGGTGACTACACAAAGGTGGAGCCATAGTGGTACATGACACCGGTGACTACACAAAGGTGGAGCCATAGTGGTACATGACACCGGTGACTACACAAAGGTGGAGCCATAGTGGTACATGACACGGGTGACTACACAAAGGTGGAGCCATAGTGGTACATGACACGGGTGACTACACAAAGGTGGAGCCATAGCGGTACATGACACTGGTGACTACACAAAGGTGGAGCCATAGCGGTACATGACACTGGTGACTACACAAAGGTGGAGCCATAGTGGTACACGACACGGGTGACTACACAAAGATGGAGCCATAGAGGTACATGACGCTGGTGACTACACAAAGATGGAGCCATAGTGGTACATGACACTGGTGACTACACAAAGATGGAAGATGGAGCCATAGTGGTACATGACACTGGTGACTACACAAAGGTGGAGCCATAGCGGTACATGACACTGGTGACTACACAAAGATGGAGCCATAGTGGCACATGAAACTGGTGATTACATCAAAGAAGTGGGACGACAACTGAAGAAGACTGAACATGATGAACTGTTATGAGGACCCAACACCTCACATCATCAAGTTATGAAACCAGTTTGTTGTTATCATCATAAATGAAATGAAAATGATTGAATGAAAGGAGGAACAAAAATTGCTAAATCCACGTTGTAAACCGCGGCCGAAGTAAAATCTAACTCGCCCATTCGCCAAAAGCATGAACAAAGGAATGGAGTACAACGTCAAACGTAAGGAGCACGCTAAGTCCACCCCTATGATGACCGTTTCCGTGTCTTCCCAGTGACAATCCCAGTGACAACAATTATCTCCCTCAAAGAAAACAATGTTAAAACCCATTTTCAAGTGAAATAATTCATCATCCTCACTTTCCTGAATGATAACCAGCTGTCTTCATCTGAAAAAATGGTGATTATGATGAATTTCTCCCGTTACTGCCATCTTCTTGAAAGATATCAACCGTCTTCCTCGGGGGAAAAAGCAAACAGTGATATACATAGGTCTCCTTTGTATTGTCTTTGTTTCAGAAATAATAACGGTCTTCGTTGGGCAAATATCTTTTATAGGCTTATATAGCTAGTATATTTGGGAGGGAGGTGGAGGGGTGGGGTGGGGTGGGGGGGGGGAGGGGGGAGGCACCTGTAATATCAATGGCGGTACCGTACTTTACGGGACCGTAACAGTTCCGTCTCCATGGTTTCGTCTAGACTCCAGAGTGGCAGGCAGAAGCAAGGGGAGACAAAAAGGCTGCCGAAACGCCATCTGGAGCCTCTCTCCAGAAGTAAACGTAATCAGGCCATCCGTAAACAGTTTATGCGCAGGTCCGAGCACGTGCTCCCTGAACGCGCGTGCGCCTGCGGGCCACCGGTGCCGGGGGTGATTTGTCTTCCCTGACGCGTACTGTGGCAAAGGGGTTTTTTTGTCAGGAAAAGTATACTTCGAGAGCATGAATGGAATTCCGTTTTCAAGAAAGGATTGGTTAGGGATGGGAGGGCTGGAGAGACAAAGATACGATGGGGGTAGGGATGGAAGTGGGTGAAGATGAAACAAAGGAATGCTCTTCTACTTCTTCTTCTTCTTCTTCTTCTTCTATATCATCATCATCATCATCATCATCATCATCATCATCATCATCATCTATCATCTAGACCAACAAGGACAACAACGTCACCATCATCATTATTGTTTCCTTCTTCTTCTTCTTCTTCTTCTTCTTTTTCTTCTTCTTCTTCTTCTTCTTCTTCTTCTTCTTCTTCTCCTCCTCCTCCTCCTCCCCCTCCTCTCCTCCACCTCCTCCTCCTCCCCCTCCTCCTCCTCCTCCCCCTCCTCCTTCTCCACCTCCTCCTCCTCCCCCTCCTCCTCCACCTCCTCCTCCCCCTCCTCCTCCTCCCCCCCTCCTCCACCCCTCCTCCCCCCTCCTCCTCCTCCCCCTCCTCTTTCTTCGCCTACCCACCCTCTCCCGCCCACCATCTGGGTTAATGTGTAGGTCAGGCATCTGGTCAGTATCGTCCGCCAGCCCCAATTCCCCCCCCCCAGCCCCCCTCCCCCCCTCCCCCGTCACATTCCCCACCCCAACCCCCATGAACCCTCTCATCCCTGTCCTCCCTTCTTTCTTCCCACTAACCGCTCACATGTTTTCTTTTCCATTGTTTATTTATGTATTTGTTTCCATTGTTTATGTATGTATTTGTTTCCATTGCTTATTTATGTATGTATTTGTTTCCATTGTTTATTTATGTATGTATTTGTTTCGACTGCTTATTTATGTATGTATTTGTTTCGACTGCTTATTTATGTATGTATTTGTCTTATCGTGTCCCTATACGAAATGAGGTCTCCGTCATGTTTCAGTCGATGTACACGATGTTTGTCGCATTTAGTTCACAAGTAATTATTTTTATTTTCACAAAACTAAAATTAGTTTTCTCCGTCCTCTTATTTTTCCCGTTTCTTCTTTCTGCTTAACCTTGTTGCTGTTGCTGTTGTTGTCGTTGTTGTTGTTGTTGTTGTTGTTATTGTTGTTGTTGTTGTTGTTGTTGTTGTTTTCTTCTTCTTCTTCTTCTTCTTCTTCTTCTTCTTCTTCTTCTTCTCCCCTCTCCCTTCTCCTCCTCCCCCCTCCCTTCTCCTCCTCACCCATGTCTCCTGCTTCACCTTCTCCTTCTCCTGTTCCTTCTCCCTCTCCTTTTCTTCTTGTTCTTGTTCTTGTTCTTGTTCGTGTTCATCATCATCATCATCTCATCATCATCATCATCATCATCATCATCATCATCATCTTCTTCTTCTTCTTCTTCTCCTCCTCCTCCTCCTCCTCCTCCTCCTCCTCTTTCGTCCTCCTCCTCCTCCTCCTCCTGTTCCTCTTCGTCCTCGTCCTCCTCCTCCTCCTTTTACAAAGAAACGTAGAGAAAACTGTAACCCTTAAGTATACAACGAAACAAGTGAGACAGGATAGACGTAGAGAATGAGAGGGGTAGGGGATAGGTTGCAGGAGAGATTTTGTTTTTAAATCACAAGCTAGGGAGATGCGGGACGGGAGAGCAGAGACAAGAATACATCGATAGAAATACTGTGTCCATGCATCCTAAGAAGGGACACAACTGTACGCTGATTTGCCTCGTTTTATTAATTACCTCTCTTTCCCATACGTGCCTACTTCCGCCCTAGTTGTTGGGTAACGCCCCAACGTAACGATAAACAATGAACATCGGGACACATGCACTTGATATACTCCGCCCTAGTTGTTGGGTAACGCCCCAACGTAACGATAAACAATGAACATCGGGACACAAGCACTTGATATACTCCGCCCTTGTTGTTAGGTAACGTCCCAACGTAACGATAAACAATGAACATCGGGACACAAGCACTTGATATACTCCGCCCTAGTTGTTAGGTAACGTCCCAACGTAACGATAAACAATGACCATCGGAACACGAGCACTTGATATACTCCGCCCTAGTTGTTAGGTAACGTCCCAACGTAACGATAAACAATGAACATCGGGACACATGCACTTGATGTAAATGAGGAATGTGAACTACCGGAGAAACTAGTACCTGCGCATCTGATGAACAGGGGATTAACGAAAAGAAAAGTATACATAATACATTTACCGTTTCCATGTCCTGCAGAATATGATTGCTTTGCTGACTGTAAATGTTTTGATGTATTTGATGAGACATGCTTTGTAACTTTATTTAGGATGTTTCTTCATACCGTGTGTGTGTGTGTGTGTGTGTGTGTGTGTGTGTGTGTGTGGTGTGTGTGTGTGTGTGTGTGTGTGTGCGTGCGTGCGTGCGTGCGTGCGTGCGTGCGTGCGTGCGTGCGTGGTGTGTGTCTGTTGAAAATGAAATAACTAGATATACATATAAATGAATAAATAAACTCGTGATTGACTGAAAGAAAAAGACAGAAAAATCAACCTTGACGCACACGAGCCGTTGGTCCTGATCAGATAAATAGATGGATAAATAAATGTATGAATACAAAAAATGATTGAATGCATTCATAGATAAATAAGTAAATAATAAATGAGTAAATGAACAAATAAATCTTACGACTACCGGATTTAAAATAAATAAATCAACTTCGGGACATGCGACCTAACGATCCTGACTCTTGAAGTATGCTTTGCTCGTACAATCATCTCACAACTCCTGACTCTTGAAGTATGCTTTGCTCGTACAATCATCTCACAACTCCTGACTCTTGAAGTATGCTTTGCTCGTACAATCATCTCACAACTCCTGACTCTTGAAGTATGCTTTGCTCGTACAATCATCTCACAACTCCAGTCGTGTACAACAGTTTGTGGACGAGGCTGAGAGAGACTTTTGATCACCAAACCTGTGCTGATCTGTATCGATCTACAACCGCTTTTGTTTGAAGAATACATAACGACAACAAAAGGATTTGTGATCATATAAAAGCGACAAAAATGGACAACATGACAGCAAGAGAGAGAGAGAGAGAGAGAGAGAGAGAGAAGAGAGAGAGAGAGAGAGAGAGAGAGAGAGAGGGTTCCGAAATGGAAAATTTCTACAAAATAAAATATTTGTTGTTTTGATCACACCATTGATAGTAGTATTTTTTGTTAGAGTGAAGCAATGACACTTTTTACCAATCAAACTTGCAAAGACAACCTTGAGCATCGAATGCACAAGCAGTTCTCTTTTAGGTGGCAAGATGTCATTTACTGGAAAAACCAGGGTCCACCATCACCACCACCACTCCCCCTCCACCACACCCTGTCTTTCTCTCTGATTCCTTTTTCAACTGTCAGGCTGTCTGTCTGCCTGTCTCTGGTTCGTTTTTCATCTCTCTCTCTCTCTCTCTCTTTCTCTCTCTCTCTCTCTCTCTCTCTCTCTCTCTCTCTCTACACACACACACACACACACACACACACACACACACGCACACACACGCACGCACGCTCACACACAAAGCGCGCACGCGCGCACTCTTTCTCTCTCCTCTCTTTTCTCTCTCTCTCTCTCTCACTCTCTGTCATCTGTCTGTTTGTCTGTCTGTCTCCACATAGAATAAACAAATATGTACATGTGTACACACGTGCGCGCGCGAACACACACACACACACACACACACACACACACACACACACACACACACACACACACACACACTATTCTGTTAGATTGCTGACGAAGGCTGAAAATGACACACCTACACAAACTAATAACTAAGTGCCGTGGAAGAGGACAGCCATGCTGTGAACAGCTGCCACGAGTCACGTTTCCAGAAAATGAGTCACACCCAATGACGGACAAGACGAAGGGGGAATAGCCGATGGACACCACACACAAGTCGCTCAGTACCTCTAACGATTGGTCAGTTTTCAGCAAGCCAAGAGGCAGATTGCTGACTTGGTTTGATTGTAACACATGCAGCCTCTCTCTCTCTCTCTCTCTCTCTCTCTCTCTCTCTCTCTCTCCTCTCTCTCTCTCTCTCTCTCTTCTTGCTGACGTGTTATCTTAATCCCACGCATATAATAACCGCATTATGAACTGGTCAGCCGAAACGTTTAGAATCCACCACGGCTCCAAGGTAAGTCTCTATGAAGAAAAGCAATGTCTGGAAAAGAAGACATCTGCCAAGCACCTGATAATGGACAGCCGTCACGTTCTCAGCACATGACTGAGACATGCTAATGAACACGGGGAAGTCGATGACCAGCGCAGACCGCTTTCAACACCTGTCTCCCACAGTTTTGCTGTGGAAAAAATCAGACTGTTAACTTCGTTTATTCCACAGTTTCATGATCTCTTCGCCTCCGTTTCCTGTTGGGGGAAATAGGATGCTTTCAGCTCATTTTACAGTTTCATGATTTCTTCTCCTTCGCTTCCTGTGTGGAACATCAAGGACGTATTGTGGTAAACATGCTTCCATCGACTGACCACAGGCAAAGAAGGAGATGATTTCTTCTCCTTCGCTTCCTGTGTGGAACATCAAGGACGTATTGTGGTAAACATGTTTCCATCGACTGACCACAGGCAAAGAAGACTGACCACAGGCAAAGAAGGAGATGAAAGAAGCCAAAGAGAAACAGGACAATGGAAGACATTTTTACGTGTTGCTAGATGAATTCCACTGTCAGATGTCCTTATAATGAGTGGTCAAAGTTTTGTAATGTTTCATGCTTTGTCCATTCTGTGACAAACCGCTCTTCATTACCTGTGACGTTTATGTCTCACTCTGTACAAAGTCTGTTCTCTCTAGGAGCACTGGCGTAGAGTCGGGGAAGGAGGGGGGGTGGGGGGGGGGGGCTGGGAGGAGGGGTTACGAAGAGCGGGGGTCGCAACCCTCTACTTGGAAAAGTCAGCTGAGGCCAAGGTATCTTTTTGCCCCCACCCCACTCCCCACACCCCACTCTCACATCCTTGTCAGCTGCCAGGCTACATAAATCATCACCACTCTGGACAGCCTGCTCAGGCAGTACCTGACAGTGCCCATGACAGCGGCTACCACAGAGACAGCCTGTTCAGGCAGTACCTGGGAGTGTCCATGACAGCGGCAAGCACAGAGACAGCCTGTTCAGGCAGAGCCTTGGAGTGCCCATGACAGCGGCAAGCACAGAGACAGCCTGTTCAGGCAGTACCTGAGAGTGCCCATGACAGCGGCAAGCACAGAGACAGCCTGTTCAGGCAGTACCTGAGAGTGCCCATGACAGCGGCAAGCACAGAGACAGCCTGTTCAGGCAGTACCTGGGAGTGCCCATGACAGCGGCAAGCACAGAGACAGCCTGTTCAGGCAGTACCTCACAGTACCCATGACAGCGGCACGCACAGAGACAGCCTGTTCAGGCAGTACCTGGGAGTGCCCATGACAGCGGCAAGCACAGAGACAGCCTGTTCAGGCAGTACCTGGGAGTGCCCATGACAGCGGCAAGCGCAGAGACAGCCTGTTCAGGCAGTACCTGGGAGTGTCCATGACAGCGGCAAGCGCAGAGACAGCCTGTTCAGGCAGTACCTGAGAGTGCCCATGACAGCGGCAAGCACAGAGACAGCCTGTTCAGGCAGTACCTTGGAGTACCCATGACAGCGGCAAGCACAGAGACAGCCTGCTCAGGCAGAACCTTGGAGTGCCCATGACAGCGGCATCCAGAGACAGCCTGTTCAGGCAGTACCTGACAGTGCCAATGACAGCAGCAACCACAGACAAGTCCGGGGAAAGGCTTAGTTTAGCAGCCCCTCCCACCCCCTCTTTGTCTTGTATGTCATTCATCGGCGCTCTCCACAAACAAAGAAAAAGAGAGAACCTTTTGACCCCCTAACCAAGTGCATCGCCCCTGGCGTACCGGAGCTGAAGCACCCACGGGATCCAACCTTCGGTGGGACATCCCGAACACCTCGACATTCATGTTAGGACACCTGACCCCTCTCCCCCTGCATGAGCGTAGTTTCTTGAGATATTTGTTTCCAGCTTTTACATAGGATCCATCATGTTCCTGTTGGAACCAATACCTTTTTACACACGACTCCCCCCCCCTCCCCCCCCCCCCCCCCAACTATCGACCCTCCTCTGATTCGCCCTCCACACTGCCCTCCTCTGTGTGTGTGTGTGTGTGTGTGTGTGTGTGTGTGTGTGTGTGGTGTGTGTGGCGCGCCGCGCGCGAGCGCCCGCGCGCGCGGTGTGTGTGTATGTGTGTGTGTGCGTGTGTGTGTGTGTGTGTGTGAGACAGACAGACAGACAGAAAGACAGACAAACAAACACAGAGACAGAGAGACTCTGTGTGTGTACGTGGGTGTGTGTGCGCGCGCGCGCGCGCGCGCGCGCGTGTGTGTGTGTGTGTGTGTGTGTGTGTGTGTGTGTGTGTGTGTGCGCGCGCGCGCGCGCGTATATGTGTGTGCGTGCGTGTGAGTATATGCTTGACTTTGCTTACCCCCCTCCCTGTGTGTGTGTGTGTGTGTGTGTGTGTGTGTGTGTGTGTGTGTGTGTGTGTGTTAGTGGGTGTGTAAAAAGATGTGGGCTATCGTGGGTGTTCCCAAGAAGTCGAAACGCGTCTTGTTTTGTCTTGTGATTCGTTTGTCCATGTAGTTCGGAGGAGTAACTTTCACACTTTTAAAGATTTGTTTAGATTTCCGCCTGCAGTCGCCTCACTTTGCAACTAAAACGACACTGCCAAAGCAGTCAGTATACCATTGGCAATCAACTGCTACCTCGCTTCAGTCGAACGTGAATATGCAGGTACGATAGCGCGTTCAGGAAGTGACGTCATCTGTCGACGTGACTGAACAATAACACCTGTGGTAAATACGAATGACTGGATATCCTTTGTTCTTCTTCTGCTCCGGCATGTTCTATTTTTGCGACTAAACACGTGTAGGCAGAGAGTTCCTTGCTGTCCATGCAGAAGTATTGTCCATGTTGCAAACACAGGTAAGATTTTTTTTCATTTAATGTTGGATGCTTATATTCATCCAATGACAGATCTGCCGGATAGTGGTGCATTATGCAGTCATAATCCATCTGCTATCCTCTGTGACCAAAACTAATGACAGATGCTTTGTAATACCACAGCAAACGTATGATGGCCATGTTATAAACAGAACAGGAAGAAACTTCAGGGACAGCTGGACAGGAGGTCTTCAGAGCAGAAGCCCACCCCTTCCTCCACCCCTCCCCTTCCCTTCTCTCTCTCCCCTCCCGATCTCCCTCCCCCTGCCCCTCTCCCATCCGCCCTTTCTCCCCTCCCCCTCCTCTTTCACCCCCTCTCAAATGAGTGTGTCAGTCCTCGATTATCATTAACGGACACGTATGTCTTTCCACAAAGCTCTGCATGTGTAGAACATGATGAAGTGCAAAGGAGCTACCGTGATCATTGTCCTCGTTCTCCCCGGCCAGAATGCAGTACCACAGTAATGGGTGTCCAGCATGAGAACGGCGCGGTGTGAAGAAGATACAGTGACTGTGTGTGGCCGGGTCAAAAATACTGAGGGCAAGAAGACATTCTATTTGTAGCCCTTTTATGACGGCTATTCTGATAATACACGCAGACCGAGTAGACGATGTTTAAAAATACATGAGACAAGGGAGCAAACCAACCGCTTTCAAGCACACTACACGAACAGCGCAAAAGAACACTGCTGATGCAAATGAACACTGCATGAACAGCGCAAATGAACACTGCACAGGTAAATGAACACTGCACAGGTAAATGAACACTGCACAGGTAAATGAACACTGCTGATGCAGATGAACACTGCTGATGCAAAGGAACACTGCTGATGCAGATGAACACTGCTGATGCAAAGGAACACTGCTGATGCAGATGAACACTGCTGATGCAGATGAAGACTGCTGATGCAAAGGAATACTGCTGATGCAAAGGAATACTGCAAGGAATACTGCTGATGCAAAGGAATACTGCTGATGCAGATGAACACTGCTGATGCAGATGAAGACTGCTGATGCAAAGGAATACTGCTGATGCAAAGGAACACTGCTGATGCAAATGAAGACTGCTGATGCAAAGGAATACTGCTGATGCAGATGAACACTGCTGATGCAGATGAAGACTGCTGATGCCAATGAATACTGCTGATGCAAAGGAACACTGCTGATGCAAATGAAGACTGCTGATGCAAAGGAATACTGCTGATGCAAAGGAACACTGCTGATG
>CM065738.1:683180-685680 GCA_033310375.1 Conus canariensis
TAAACCACCCCTCCATCCTTCTACCTCCCTCCATCCCACGTGATCCTCGCCCCCCACCCCCAACCCCCCCACTCCCTCCGTCTCTATCAGATCTCCCACCTTTCCCCTTCCCTCCTCATTCTTTACCTCACATACTCTCTCTCCCTGCCACCCTAGCCCCTCCTCCCTCCCCGACCCCCACCCCCTCCCCACCCCCTAAATTTGACACACTCGTGTTCGAATCCACAAAAAGATACACTCCTGTGATTTGGTTTCTAACCAACTGTATTTCCACCAGGAAAAAAGGGTTCCACGACACACAACTGTTCATTGCGTGATTGCTAGATGACTGGGTGCCGCAACTATACCATTGGCCTGCCGTTGTGTGCCTTTGGGGTCTCCTTTTTGATATTGGTAGGAAGAGTTGGTATAGTTGGTGTTGTATGCACACACACACACACACACACAACCGTTGCTATTTGTGGGATGAAAGACGTTTATTTGTTGTAATCTCTCTAGAGTGGATGGGGTTGAGAGATCAAAGCTTTTGACTTACTTCCAATTTGTAATAGACTGATAAGGGGAAAAAAAGAATAGGAAAGGCTTCCCTCTCTGTCCCTTTGTCTCTGTCTCTTGTGTGTGTGTGTGTGTGTGTGTGTGTGTGTGTGTGGTGTGTGTGTGTGTGTGTGTGTGTGTGTGTGTGTGTGTGTGTGTGTGTGTGTGTAGACTAATTGGAAACAGAATGCAGGCCAACCCCCAAAATACACACAGTCTCAACCTCATAATATATCCGTCCATAGCCCTTCACATCCCCACCTCAGGGGCTATTATAACTCATGCCAGAAATGCTGCTCAGACTGCTCGTCACACACACACACACACACACACACACACACACACACACACACACACACACACACACACACACACGAGGAAACACTGGTGGGTGTTATACGCACTGATGTAATCCTAGCTATGCATGTTGATTGACGTCTCGTTAGCAAGACGCTGCGACTGCCTAGGGAGAGGAGGGTTAAAAAATTGACATCTGTCTCTCTGTCTGTCTGACTGTCCGTCCGTCTGGCTGGCTGTCTGTCAGCCTGCCTGCCTGCCTGTCTGTATGTCAACCTGTCTGTCTGTCTCTCCCTCTGTGTGTGTGTGTGTGTGTGTGTGTGTGTGTGTGTGTGTGTGTGTGTGTGTGTGTGTGTGCGCGCGCGTGTGTGCATATGCTCACGTACTGTCTGTCTGTCTGTTCCTCTCTCTCTCTCTCTCTCTCTCTCTCTCTCTCTCTCTCTCTCTCTCTCTCTCATTCCCTACTCCTCTCACTCCCTCACGCCACTGACCTCTCTGTCCCTCTGATATTCTAAAACCTTTTTCAGGCAGAAAGGTACCTCAGTTACCAATAAATGGCACACAGACAGTTTGTACCTTAGTTACCAATAAATGGCACAGAGACAGTTTGTACCTTAGTTACCAATAAATGACACAGAGACAGTTTGTACCTTAGTGACCAATAAATGGCACGCAGACAGTTTGTACCTTAGTGACCAATAAATGGCACACAGACAGTTTGTGCCTTAGTTACCAATAATGGCACACAGACAGTTTGTACCTTGGTTACCAATAAATGGCACACAGACAGTTTGTACCTTGGTTACCAATAAATGGCACACAGACAGTTTGTACCTTAGTTACCAATAAATGGCACACAGACAGTTTGTACCTTAGTTACCAATTCAATGAATGGCACAGAAGCAGTTTCGTCAGATTCAGATTGAGGTTTAGTGGTTTGAAAAATTGTAAGCAAGTTACGAACATTCAGATCACACTGTCTCTCCATCGTGTGGAAATGAATGTGAATCTGAAGAATACTTTTTGTTTCATAGTACTGAATGTGAATCTGAAGAATACTTTTTGTTTCATAGTACTGCTTATGTTTACAAACCCATTGTACTGCCTATGTTGACAACACGTAGGCTACAGTGTGTTGAATTCTTCTTCGTACCATCCAGATAGCTCAAGTATTGCTGTGTTGTTATGGATATATGATGAACGTTGTATAAAAGAACTAGCTAAATATTAGCTGAAGCTATATGTATGAGCAAAAGGATCATCGAACAATGCACCGGTTAATTACGGGATGATGCCATATGTGTATGTGTGTGGTGGAGAGGGTGGGGACAGAGGCGTAGGGGAGGGGAGAGGGAGAGTGAAGGGGAACGGATTGGGAGACGACGGAGTGGTGTGTTTGAGTCAGTGTGTGTTCATGTGAAATTTCAGCTTTTGGTATCAGTAAATAGGATCGGCGCCCCCCTTGTCTATAGCGCTCTTGTGCCAAACGGACGATAAAAGAAAGTTCACTCACACTTAATGGATGATTTTCCAGCTCATACAGCGTACTTGCAAACATTTGTCACTGGCATTCTCTCTCTCTCTCTCCCTCTCTCTCTCTCTCTCTCTCTCTCTCTCTCTCTCTCTCTCTCTCTCATGATTATATTTTTTTAACTGTATCTGTTAGTGG
>CM065738.1:693180-748180 GCA_033310375.1 Conus canariensis
CTCTCTCTCCTCTCTCTCTCTCTCTCTCAAACACACACACACACACATACGAATGCGCGCGCACGCGCACGCAGGCATACGTACTCTCTCTCTCTCTCTCTCTCTCTCTCTCTCTCTCGCGCGCGCGCGCGCGCACACACACACACACACGCACACACACACACACACACACACACAGAGAGAGAAGAAGAGAGAGAGAGGAGAGAGAGAGAGAGAGAGAGAGATTGTCTTATCAGACTGAAGAGCATCAGGACAGAAGAGACACTGAACCAGAGCGGTACTGTACCTTCACAGTCTGCATGTATGTTTCTATGCTCTTCTCTGTCTCTCGATCTCTCTCTCTCTCTCTCTCTCTCTTCATCTCTCTCTGCTGACTTTCACTCTCTCTCTCTCTTTCTCTCTCTGCTGACGGGTTATCACTCATCTCTCTCTCCTCTCTCTCTCTCTCTCTCTCTCTCTCTGCTGACGGGTTATTACTCTCTCTCTCTCTCTCTCTCTCTCTCTCTCTCTCTCTCTCTCCTCTGCTGACGGGTTATTATACACTCTCTCTCTCTCTCTCTCTCTCTCTCCTCTCTCTCTCTCTCTCTCTCCCCTCTGCTGACGGGTTATTATACTCTTCTCTCTCTCTCTCTCTCTCTCTCCTTCTCTCTCTCTCTCTCTCTCTCTCTCTCTGTGCTGACGGGTTATTATACTCTCTCTCTCTCTCTCTCTCTCTCTCTCTCTCTCTCTCTCTCTCTCTCTCTCTCTCTCTCTGTGAAAATATGATGAGTCCAGACCCTATGTGATTAGTCCTCTCTCTCTGTACATAAGTGAGTGAGTGAGTGTGTGTGTGTGTGTGTGAGTGTGTGTGTGTGTGTGTGTGTGTGTGTGTGTGTGTGTGTGTGTGTGTGTGTGTGTGTGTGTATTGTTATATGTTCAGACTTGTCCTTCTGGGACGCACCACTTTCTGCTGCCGTTCTGAGGTATCTGCGCTGCTTTCATTTTTTTCTAATATAAGATATATGTGTGTATATGCGCGTAGAGAAAGAGAATGTACTAGGACTTAGCATCTTTTGCACACAACTATGAGCACAACATATTATTTATACATACATACTCACTGGGTTAGAATCGGATGCATGTCTGTGTTGTACATGCTCGCGCTGTAGTGCCCGTATAAAGCAATATTTACCAACCTCGAATCAAACTGTAATTGATTCTTGTGTGTGCGCATGCACGCAACTGTGTGATTGTATACATTGAGCGTGCGCAACATGAATTTGTTGTTTAGCTTGACGACAATACAATTAGGTTATTTAGTTTGATGAAAAAAACGTGGAGGGCTTAATATGTGCAGGTAAACGTGTATGGTCTACCTCAAAATGAACATTGACCGTTTAGCGAGTACTTGGATGTATACACAGAAATACACTATGTACTGAGGATGTCACAAAATTCTTCTTCGTACTATACAACTCTTCTGATACGTCAGACAGGTTGTGAGGAAGCAGAAGTAACAACGTTAAATTGAATTCGCTTATTAACAGCACATCGCGTTATCTATCACGTTTTGATCCAGGAGCAAATACAAGTTTGCTTCCCAGGAGTCTTCTAGCAGATTCAGACATGTGAGTGGTTACACAAGTAACTGTGTTTGTCTCCCCTTTGCGCCAAATGAAAAGATACCACTTATGGTTCTGTGGTATTCTAGTCATCGAGTCATCTAGTCATCAACAGAATCCTACGGCCCCTCAAAGCATCCAGCAAAGAAAAGAAGTTGTATAGAAGAAAGTGCAGCAAGGACATAAGTCGCTTAAAAACTGACATCATTATATAAAGGATAAAAATTGTAGGGAGAAATATTTCAGCCTGCGCTTGAGGATTTCTTTAAAAATACAAGGGAGGTAAAAAGTGAGTTCAGCTCTACTGTTGAATAACTCCAGCATTGTCAGTGACATCAGTGCTTACGGCAGCTAAGAACTGAGCAGAGAAGCCTTTACTTGGATCTGCTGAAATAAACAATCCCCCACTAATCAGACTACACAATAATATGTTGAACAAATACGTTGTAGCAGAAAACGAGTGCAGAGAAACAGTTCCTTCCCGATTAAAACAAAGACATTGCAGATTATAAGAAAAGGAGAAGAAAGTCAGACAGGGCGGAGACTGCGTGAGAAAGAAAATGGGAATGAAAAAGTCGTTCAAACATAACTATGAAATGCTTCGCTAGAAACATATCATAGTCTCCCCTGAATACAATGTCATGTGCTTTGTTTGAACAGAGGCCTAAAGTCCGCTGATTTGGATAATCAATCAAAGACCGCTAATTGTATCGGTCCTCCCTTCGGCATCAAATGGAAATATAGTATCCATCATTCGGTGGTATTATCACTACAAAGGATTCCAAACAAAATACTACTGCTCCTCAAAGCAGCCAGCGATGGATGAAAAATAGAATGTGAAGAAAGCATCGTGAGGAAATAAGCGGCTTAAAAACTGACCCCACTTCTTACAGAGGTAAGCAGCTAAAGGGAGAACTCTTCTGACTCTACGCTTCAGGATTTCATGCTATTCGCCTTGTATTGATGTAAAGAATTCAAAATGCGAAGTAACGTGTCAAAGCAGTAGCCTAAATGATGCGTGAAACTAGTTTATTTCTACACAAATGAACTGCGCTGTTTCTTAGCCATCTACCCCCTTTTAACGAGTATGATCTCCATAAATAAACTTCTGCATTTGTTTTTTTCTCACAGTAAGCTGCTTAGAACGTTTACAAAGAGCCATTTCGGAAGATAAGAATGTACTCTTTTCAAGCATCAAAACAATTTTTTTTTCGAATTTCCGATGATTGTTAATTGGAAGGGATACAATACATGGCGCCCCGTGGAGACAGCTAGCAGTTCTCAGCGTGATGTACACACATCCTTACCTTCAGATTGACTGCGTGGCCAGGCTGTCTGCAGTGGTATTCCATCCTCTCTGTGGCCAGGCTGTCTGCAGTGGTATTCCATCCTCTCTCTGGCATCTCACATCCTCATCACTAAGCAATACTGCCGCCAAACCCAGAAACTTGACAATGCTATGTGGTCCCCAACCTCGCTCGGTGATTTGATCTTAGTAGAAATTTGCATCGGCTGACGCAACAGAGAAGAGAAAGAAATAACGGTTTTCACCTCACGTGGAAGGGTGTGTATATTTTGACTAATTCAAGTATATACTGAGATGTCTGTACAACATGCCAAACCATAAATGACAAAACTCTATCACCCATTAACCACCAATATCAGTCACCACAGATAAAACACTACTGGGAGTTATCGGTCTGTACAACATGCCAAACCATAAATGACAAAACTCTATCACCCATTAACCACCAATATCAGTCACCACAGATACAACACTACTGGGAGTTATGCTCAACGCAAACCTCGGGTGGAGATGCCAGCCACCTCGGGTGGAGATGACAGTCACAGAGGTGGAAGAATGTTTGGAGGCAGGGAAAAAAAACACATAGGAAAAAAGAACTTATTCATGATAATCATGTGCAAAATAGATATCAAGCCCTAGTGACATACCCCCTCTCCATCCCATCCCGGGGCCCATCCCTCACCCCACCCCCACCCCCCTCTTTGTCATGAATAAACACACACACACACACACACACACACACACACACACACACACACACACACACAGACGAAGAGAGGGAGGGAAAGAGGGAGGCAGAGAGATAGAGAGATAGAGAGCGTGATGGTGTGCGACAGTGAACTCTCCAAGAGGGTCTATGAATGTCTGGCACGACACGCACGTGAAATAAACGCTTTGCCAGTCTGTGACATCACGTGGTTTCCCGCCGTCCAATAAGCGTTGTGTACTGTGTGCACGCGTTATCCCCCTCAGTTCAAGCTTGTTGGGGTGCGCCTTCACGCCATGTTGGGGAACAAGGACTTGGCTGGTGAGTAAATGTGTTTGTGTTAATTGGCGAGACAGACAGTGCATAGTCCGCCTGTATACGTTTAATAACATCTTCCTGTTTACCGGAAACCTAAAATGTAGGTACCCCCGCCGCCTTCCTTATTCAAACCTTTTGTAGACAACTTCTCTTCGAAAGATAGCTTTTCTTAAAACAGAAAAAAAGGGTCCGGTAATTGGGTTATGCCAAATTGTGTTTATTTTGTAGAAGATTCAGTGTTCTGGAAACAACGAAAGATTTCATTTCATACACTTCCCTCCACCTTCCGCTCAGGAGCCTCTCTACAGAAATGATGCAAGACTTCATCAAAACTGAAGGCGAAGGAATGTGCCCTCATGTCCAGTTGCTCGGTGTCTTAACTGTTCTTTTATTGGCCGAAAAGGTTGCCGAAAAGGTGGTTTTGTGTGGGAAGGGGGAACAAAAGGAAATTTCCCCAAAGCCGAATTCGCGCTGATTTTTTTTTTTTTTTTATGGAAAGAAACTAATTTCGAAGGCCATAGAATGCAGAGTAGGAAAGGAGGGGGTGGGGGGTATGGAAACCTTGGATTTGCTGGAGGAGGTTAAGAGGATGACTAGTTATTTGGATGACATAGAGGACAGCGAGGGCTGGAGGAGGTTAAGAGGATGACTAGTTATTTGGATGACATAGAGGACAGCGAGGGCTGGAGGAGGTTAAGAGGATGACTAGTTATTTGGATGACATAGAGGACAGCGAGGTAACAAGAGATAGTCTACGCGCATGCTCATTCGAGCGTAATGTAGTGACGCACGGTTTCTGCGCACATAGGCGAGCTCAGCGGAAGTGCACCTCGCGTGAGAAGTGTTCACTGACACTCAGGTAAACAAGCAGACGAACTCCGGCAGTACGACATGGGAGCTTGAAGAGTGCGGTCCCTATTAACTTGTTGTTAGATTAGCGACGCCAGGCCTTGAGGAGAGCGGACTAGCTAACTTGTAGTTAGCTAGGGAGCTACGTCGTACTACTGTGACAGTACTTAACACTAGTGACAGACCAGTGCTTGGGCCTCCAGTTACCAGGAGACAGTTTTGCCCTAGCACTGCGACAGTACAGCCGTAGACGGTTACAACGGCTAGGACGGTTTTGACAGTACCACTGCTGGGCCCGGAGGTGGACACTGACAGAACGACAGTGTACCAGCTGCTTGACCCTCTGAAGCAAGCTCGGCTTGGACAGAGTGCGTCGCAGACTGTGTGTGACAGACCTTACTTGGTAGCTCATGCCAGTGAAGGGCTTGGGAAAGTGCAAGCTCGGCTTGGACAGAGTACGTCGCAGACTGTGTGTGACAGACCTTACTTGGTAGCTCATGCCAGTGAAGGGCTTGGGAAAGAATCCTGACAAAACCCCCAAGCCAGAGTCTGGACTGACCAGGTAAGGTAGAGTGCGTGTGTGTGAGTGCAGAAGTGCTGGGTATATAAACGAACTTCTCTTGAGTGTAGGGAAAACACTTCAGTAATCTTTGCACGTCTGGCAAGATTTTCACCCACGCCTCCTCCCACCCCTCGCCACCCTCCCACCCTCCCGTTTACTTCTTAACCCCAATCGTCTCCAGATTAGGTGGGAACATTAAAATCAGAGTGACGAAATTGAGCATGGGTCGATTTGTTGCAAATTGTTGCAAAGTCGAGTTCAACTCCTTTTTGTAGCGTTATAGTCTTTCTCATGCCAAAGAAAGGGGTTTGAAAGAGTATCCCTCAATTGAGCATGGGTTGATGTGTTGCAAATTGTTGCAAAGTCGAGTTCAACTCCTTTTTGTAGCGTTATAGTCTGATTTCTCATGCCAAAGAAAGGGGTTTGAAAGAGTATCCCTCAATTGAGCATGGGTCGATTTGTTGCAAACTGTTGCAAAGTCGAGTTCAACTCCTTTTTGTAGCGTTATAGTCTGATTTCTCATGCCAAAGAAAGGGGTTTGAAAGAGTATCCCTCAATTGAGCATGGGTCGATTTGTTGCAAATTGTTGCAAAGTCGAGTTCAACTCCTTTTTGTAGCGTTATAGTCTGATTTCTCATGCCAAAGGAAGGGGTTTGAAAGAGTATCCCTCCTTTTCGCTGCCACATTCCGTTCAAATCATTTGCTCTTTTCCTCCATGTTATTAAGGTTTGCTTTTTCAAACGTAAATGATGGAATTGAACAAGGGTGAGTTTGTTTTACTTTGCATTCGCAACGTTGAGTTAGCCTCATCCTCTGAATTCTCTGAATATATATATGAATTCTCATACCAAAAGGGGATTGGAAAGGTATTCCTCTTTTCCCTACCGCATCCCATCCCGTTTAACTTGCTCCCTCTTTTCTCTAGAGGAGAAGTTGAAAAAGTCGTTTCCATTTTAGTCCCCCCCCCCCACCCCCCAGCTCCTCAGAGGCCACAATTGCCCCCGTCCACACACACACACACACACACACACACACACGCGCGCACGCGCGCGCGCGCATGCGCGCGCACACACACAAGCACGCATACACCACCTGTTCCAACTATACTTTCTTACCCCCCGCCCCATCCCGACCATCAAATAAGCAGTGCGTGCTCATTACCAAAGAAAAACGATCATCGTATCATTCCTGGACATTCAGGCAAAATCTGATAAATCTGAATTATTGATATGATACAATATATAAGCTTAATCTCTGAACCCAAGGTAGCAGGATTTCCTAATCCCCCCCCCCCCCCCCACCTCTTCCCTCCCATCTGTGATAGAAATTGTCATAGTGGGAAAACTGTTCACTGGAGACTGCCTGAAAAAAGGAAAACTGTAAAGACGACTGCTGCGTACATTTTCAATTCGGTTTGTGGGTGCGCGCGCGCACGTGCGTAGTTCTACAATTGTATTTATCCTATGCATATATCTTTGATCAAAAGATGGGAAACTGCGTCACACGGTAGGATCGATGGTGAAACAAGTTTAAGCCCCCTCCTCTCTCCACACACACACACACACACACACACACACACACACACACACACACACACTTGCCTTCAGATATATACTGTCCAAAAAAAAGAAAGGCATACTTTTTAATATCTTCACAGTGGATGCCAAAGCACGCGTAGGATGTAACTCAAGAGTGAAAGATGTTTGTGCTTCACGTGTGCTGACGCATTTAACGCCAGTCGGATTGCACGTGCACAAATGGCCACTCGGACAATTGTTTTCATTTTTTGCGCCCGAGTGAAGCAAATTCAAGCACATTTTGGTGAATGACTGCTACAAACCATACACAGTGAATCCTCCTGAGGAAAGCCAGTCCGCCAATACAAAGTGCAAAGATGCCGCCACTTGGTCAGCAAGAACTCGAGAAGGCAAGAAACCTTTTCTGTAGCCACTCATGTGTTCGAAATATCTATTTTGTGAGTGAAAATCTTTAATGATCCCCTCAATTTCTCAGGCATTTTCCTTACTCGGCTGTCCTTCACTTTGAAAAAACTGCTGCTGAGATAAACAGCGCACGGGTATATACGTGGGCGTGGATAAGCTGCGCGCGCGCGCGCGCGCGTGTGTGTGTGGATTCATTTGTAGCTTACGTGTTTTGCAATATTTTAGGTGTACATTTTGTCCCTTTAGAAACTTTGCCTATGTAAGCACACAACAATAAGTGTGTGTGTGCGCGCGCGCGTGTGTGTGTGCACGCGCGCGCATATATAAATTAGTAGATGTGTGTGAGAGTGCAATATGGCTGCGCGCGCGGACGCGTGAGTGTGTGTGACATATTTTACTGAATACTGGATTACCTTCAACCATTTTGTGACCTTTTTTTTTTTTTTTGGTATCTGTTCAATTTTTTTCCCTATGTCGGTGTACAAAATCATCAATGCTATTACCACTATCACTACTACTTACTTCTACCACCACTACTCCTACTCCTACTACTGCTGCTACTAAGCCTACTTTCTCTCACTGTGTCTGTCTGTCTGTCTCTCTCTCTCTCTCTTTCTCTCTCTCTCTCTCTCTCTCTCTCTCTCTCTCTCTCTCTCTGATACTTTTTTCCGTACTGTGTTAATGATTTTCCAATTCATGCACTTTGTTTTCATTGCATCATTTTCATTTGTCTCGTTTGGTGGTTCATTTCCTTTTCCCTTTTCCTTGTTTTACCTGCTGTGTGAGCTGAAGAGTTGCTAGTACATACCTAATTACTTTTATGTGAACTCCACACGTTTATGGGCTCCATGTGCCTAAACATTAAATCACAGCGCTCTCTCTCTCTCTCTCTCTCTCTCCTCTCTCTCTCTCTCTCTCTCTCCCCCCCCCCCCCCCCCTGCCTGCCTGCCCGCCTGCCCGTCGATATCTCTCTGTAAGTATTCAAAATATGTGTGTGTGTGTGTGTGTGTGTGTGTGTGTGTGTATGTGTGTGTATATACGTATATTTCTCTCTCTCTCTCTCTCTCTCTCTCTCTCTCTCTCTCTATATATATATATATATATATACATACATACATACACACATATACAGATACGTATACTTTGTGTCAAATGCCAAAAGTGATTACTGTACTCAATATGGACTTTATGGATGATGTGACGTTGACTAAGGTATACCCATTTGATTGCAGCTCAGCACGTTCTGGGTGACGTCAACAGTTCCTTGAAGTCATCACGTCATTTGTTCCTTCCACACGCAGGGCGAGTCAGTCTGACAGATCGACGAATTATGTTTTGAATGATTTGATCTCAGCTAAGCTTTGAGGCTGCTTGAGAGCCTTTGTATCTTCAACATTACTTTCGTACATCTCTGGCTGTGTGCGTTGAGACCTGAACAGTGATGTGTGTCTGGCGATCAGACCTGACGAGTTGGACTGTCGCCTGCCTGGCCTTGGTGCTGGTGCCGGGGTCTGTGGGAAGTCTGTCCCAGAGGGGGTCTCTGGCAGTGGCCGTGTTCTTTAGATGCGTGAGGAGACTGGTTTTCAGCCAGTGGCTGGCACTTTTTTCTGAGATCTCAGAATTTTTCTACAGGTTTCTCGCAGTCCGTCATGGAACGGTGAGCATCTTCTGTGAGCTCGAATCATTGTGTGCGGTACCTACTTTCATTGTATCTATCTAAGGGGCACAACAGAGGGTGTTCAGAAACTCTGATGCCCAGGTGGTTTGTCATTTTATACGTGGTTGTTAGGACAGGTGATCTTGCCCAGAGTGGCGATACTGGTCAAACAAGTTTATTGTATTCTAGAACACACTCTATTCCTGGCCAGGCTGGAAGACATGCAGGACGATGTGATGTTGGCCTTCCCTATGGGTATGGAATTCTGAGCTTAGTGTTGTCAGAGACGTGCAGATAGACGTGTGTCTGATGGACACGCATCAGGTGGTCTGGATGGATCTGTGTAGTCTTTCCATGCCATTTGTTGTGTGGTCAAGTCAGCTGGACAAGGCGCTGGTTGTAGGCGCTTGTCAGGCTGCACATTGCAGGTAGTGGAACTGTGGAGCATAGAACACGGGCCCACTGGCCTTCACGCCTGACACATGGCTGCTCTGGTGTCCAGTGTCGGATATCTGTGTGACAAAGGTGCACACTGTGTGGTACCAGAGGAGATGCTTCATGGCAGACCTGTTCATGAAGTGTTGCCTTGCGATCGCCTGGTACCCTCGGATGTCCCTTGTGCAGAAAGGCTGACGTGGCAATCAGATTGTGCAGCTCATGAAGGGCATTCTACATTCTGTGGCATTGCCTTTGTCTGCGGTGTGCTTGCTGCCACTTTCAGATTCCACATCCATAGAGATCCTCCAACACCACCCCTGTGTTTATCAGTTTGTCAGCTTGGAATAACTAAAGGCCTGATCTAAAAATATGTTTGTATATTCATGTATGTTTTTTTTCTGATCTAAAAATATGTATATTCATGTATATGTTTTTTTAGTCTCTGGAATGACCAGTGCCATTCATTCTGGCCATGACCGCCTTTCCTGATGACTTATTTATCAAGATGTCGGCTGGGCTGTAAGCAACGTTACCTTACCTTATTAATCCAGGTGACGCTGTGTGGTCACCCAGAGTTGCTGGTCGTCCTCAGTTGTGTTCCATTGATGGCTGCCATTGCAAGAGTTTCTGAGCATCATGGAGACGGTTAACTATGGATTTTTCATTACAGATTGGGAGGCAAGAGAATCGGAAGCATCGGTAAACCAGTCTCAGCGAGCTGGGTACCAGACTCCTCATGTGTCAGGGGAATACAGTCATTTGAACGAGACCTGTGCCTTTGTGGATCTTGTTCATGCCTCATAGTTGCCCGAGGATAAATATCCCCAGAACTTGACCCTTTCAGTGTGGCGATGCATGTGAAAGTGATAGCGTAGATCTGCGTTCTGGTTTCGTTTCCAAGTTAATATCTTCGATTGACGTGGTTCAGATCAAGTGTAAAAGACGTGACCTTGGCTTACTTTGAGATAGACCCAGTCACCTTAATCGTTCACCGCCGTGTCATGCTCTCTGGCCTGTCGTTTGTGCAAGGAATAAATGCGTGCGTGACCTCGGGAACAGCTGACGTCAGTGAAGATGCCAAGGACCCACGCTGTCAGGAACAGGTGTTGGTCTGTGATCAACCATGTGCCGTGGCCAGGTATGTTGACCACCATTCTCTTTGCAAATGGTAAGCAACGCAGGTCGAAGGTTTTCTGTTCTTTTTGCTGGTGCAATATGAAACACTAGGAACGTGTAAGAAATGTTGGCCTCTACTGTCTAAAAGCTGTTGTGCGCAAAACGCCTTAAACCTTTCAAAACAGAAAACACGAAATTTGCAATTCTTTAGCGTAATACACGTTTGTAGCTATAAATACAAACATTAATTTTCATTGCACATTTATTTACTGCCGTCTTCTCTCACGTGTCCTCTCTCTTCCATGACTGTTTTCATAGTGTGTGACTGGTACAATAGTTGTTGGTGGGAGGAAGATCTTGTCCGTCTTTCTTTGGCAAGTAGTTTCATTTTCTCTTTATGGGTCAAGCAGTTAAAAGCATTGTGTGCAATCCGGACTTGAAGTGCACGTCAGGATATAACAGGACATTAACTGCATTACCGGCATACCGTTTCACACCCATGTTTAGTCATTGTCGCTGTCGCCGATGGACTTGTTCATCTGATTGACGGGGAAAGTTGCTTTGGTCATGCCCGCCAGCGGCATCTGTCCAATGTGAACGCTGGACTCGCGCTTGCTGACCGTGTGCTCTAACAGATGACCTCACTGGCAGATTTCCCAATGTCGTCTGTCCTGTGTTATCAGAATAAACATGGTACAAGATTTGAGAGGTTGATTGCGTGACGCAGTGTTCGAAACTATTTAGCATTCGTCTCGTCGTCCTCATGAAGGCTGCTATCCATTCTACAATGCTGAAAGTAAACGGCCCGTAGAAATGAAAATGCTTTCACGATGGGGAATTGTTTTCTACCTTGATTGTAAACTGTTGGAGTGAAAGGAAACGAGATAACCTAAAGGTAGGGTCAGCACCCAGAGGATTACTACTGTCCTCAACTGCCAAATAAACCAACTGGGATCAATCCTGCACAACCCTTGGAAGCTTTTGCTGTGTTCACAAAGAGCACAAGCACGCAGTGTTCCATTAAGACGTCAAAGGACACAACTGCTCCCTGGCAGATGCCATTGTACAAAGGCCACCTGATGTGACACGACAGCTCAACTGGGTGTATCAGCGCATATTTCATGACTGCAGAGCCCACCAGTTAAAACTGTCAATGTCAAGCAACTACAGTGTGCATCCCGCAGCCTCACTCGTTGCTGTTCTGCTGACAGGCGAAGACAGTACAACTTCAAACACAGCCAGGCTTTGGCCATGTGGTCTTACGTGCCCTCTGAAGAGAATCCCGGTTTACAGTCTTTTTTTTTTTTTTTTTTTTTTTTTTTTTTGCTGTCCCAACCTCTGCGCCACCGCAGAGGCAGTGCACCCACGCCGCTCATTCCGACACCCCGGTCGGCCCCACCGCAGCCCTGGCACCAGCAATCAGTGTCAAGTCGTCAAGAGGCAACCCACCGGAGGAGACACGGCACTGCTGCCGAGACACTTCGGTGGTGTTCACTGGCGCCTGTTCTGATCTAACATACGCAGGACACCACCTACTAAGCCCTCTACGGACGACAATGATTGCTTAGTCGCGGAGCCGGCGTGAGTGAGCTCTCCCTCCGGAGGGCGCCACCACGTCCGTCCAACGACAGCCCCCATGGACTCGCCGATGCCGGCGACCCCGACGGAATCAAACCAAGGCCACAGATGTGGAGAGGACATCGAAACTGAGGTCACCATGAGAGCAGGGCATGAAGAGCCACAGAATTTGAGACTTTTTTTTATGCCGATCGATGAGAATGAGGATGATTAAGATGATGCTACGGATTTCCATTTCGGTCTGAGACTACATGACAGGGCTGTACTCTACGCTTCCTTTCATAATGTATCCTGGCGTCAACCAGGCCCGAGAGATACAGGCACCTGCAGTGTTGGTCTGGAAATTTGAGCAACACTCTCAGAAACGCATCCATTAAGTGGATGAAACTCGACTGTGTGGTCCCAGTCTTCCCGACTGCGCCAGCAGCAAACTCAACTCTGGGTAGGAGCCGGTCGGGGCCGAAAAACTCGCATGACTCTGATGGGATTCGAACCCACGACCTCCCAGCCGGGAGTCCGCGACGCTAACCACTTCGCTACGGCGGCTGGTCCGGTTTACAGTCTTTCCCGCTGTCGACAGGACTTCCATGCAGTCAACGAGTCTTACCTCACTGTTACCTAGCCTTTCCCCACTGTTGGCCAAAAGGCAGACGAGAAGAAAACACCAAAGTGCGGGTGGGACCCGGAGAATCACTGTCTTTAACTGCAAAAAAAAAAAAAAAAGTGGGAGTAATCCTGCACCACCCTTGGAAGCCTACGCTGTGTTCACCAAGGATGCAGGTACACAAAGGGCATTCCATTAAGACCTCAAGGGATTATGCTCCCTGGCAACTGTTGTGTAATGACCACTGGATGTAACATGACAGAACGTTCACTGCAGCGTTCCCATGTGTCTACCAACCGCATTTCATAACCGCAGAACCTAACCTTTAAAAATGCTACTGTCATGCAAGTGGTGTGTGCATCCCGCAGCCTCACTCGTTGCTGTTGGCTGACAGGTAAAGACAGTATAACTCCAGACACGGCCAAGCTTTCGCCATGAGGTCTTCCGTGCCCTCTGGAGAGAATCCCGGGTTACAGTCTTCCCGGCTGTCAACAGGACTTGCCTGCAGTCAGTGGGTCTTTCCTCACCATCACTTGACCTTTCCCCAGGGTCGGCCAAAAGGCAGACAAGAAAATGATACACCCGCAAAGCTGTGGATGGTACCCAGAGAAGTACTGTCCTCAACTGCCGAAGAAACCAGGTGGGAGTAATCCTGCACCACTTGATGTGACACAACAGAACCCCCAGTGGATCTTTTCCGTGGGTGCACCAGCCCATAGTTCATGACATCAAAGCCTACCGGCAAAAACGTCACCATCAGACAACTGGTGTATGCATCCCACAGCCTCACTCGTTGATGTTCCGCTGACAGGTGAAGACAGCTCAACTCCAGAAACGGCTAAGCTTTCGCCATGAGGTCTTGTGTGCACTCTGAAGAGAATCCGGGTGACAGTCTTTCCCGCCGTCAACAGGACTTTCCCGCCGTCAACAGGACTTTCCCTGCGTCCAGCAGGTCTCTGCTCCCTGTCATTGGGCCTTTCCCAGAGTCACCCAAAGACAGACAAGAAAAAGATACACCTGAAGGTGCGGGTGGGACCCATAGAAGTACCGTCTTCAAGCGAACAAACAGGCGGCGAGCCATCCTGCACCACACTTGGAAGCCTGCGCTGCGTTCACATAGGGTGCAGGCACGCACAAAACATTGCATTAAGAAGTAATCATAACTGGATTTTAACCAGGCCGAAGAGGTACCGACATCTGAGATGTTAACGTTGGGTGAAGTCTGTATATCCTCATGTGAACCAGGACCAAGATGTACGTATGGCCGAGTTCTTAGCTTTAGGTGAAATGTGCATGTCCTGGCATGAACCAGACAGATAAGTTGTAGAAGTAAACTGTAAGCTACTCCAGCTGAAGCGCCTATCCAAAACTAAAGCATTGCACTCGGCGATATTATCCTCGGGCAATATCCTTGATATTCGAAGAAGTATCCAATAAAACTAAACTCCACGGAGTAGCATCATCCTAGGTGGAAGGCTTAAAATCCCAGATCTGAACTCTTCGTTAGTCACCTTTCCACCTCTGATCCTCGCCGCCTGTCACTCCCACTCTTCCCCGCCCTGCTCCCTATTTCTCTCATCCCCTCCTTTCCTCCTCACACATGCTTGAAGCTGCTTTTGAAAGCAGGCTTTACTATCTGATCGACCCAGGCAGCCCCAGCAGTTTTTCACCATGTTGCAGAACCGTCAGCAGGTGATGGAGCGAGCATCTGAAGAAAAATATCAGTAATTCAGAAGGGAAAAAAAACGTTCTGGAGCTTAAGTGTCTGTTTACATTACCTTAAAAGAGACCCACAGTGCACGCTATATTTTTCTCTGTTTGTACTTCTGTGTGACTGATTTGTCCCAACTTCATTTGAACATTGATGTGTATGACTTTGATTTGTCCTAACTTGATGTGAACATTGATGTGTATGACTTTGATTTGTCCTAACTTGATGTGAACATTGATGTGTATGACTTTGATTTGTCCTAACTTGATGTGAACATTGATGTGTATGACTTTGATTTGTCCTAACTTCATGTGAACATTGATGTGTATGACTTTGATTTGTCCTAACTTCATGTGAACACTGATTTGTCTGCGTGTGATAGAGTCGGGGATCCTTGGGGCTGTAGACAACCTGGTGGGACAAGGAAGACAACTTTGCGGCGAAGAAGGGCGACAACCAAAACCTAGAGCACCATGGAGCAAAAGCACGGCAGCCAGTGAGATCACCACCAGGAACGAGATGTCAGCAGAAGACTGTCAACCAGGAACAAGATGTCACTGCTACCGAAGGAACAAGATGACAGCGTTCAGACTTCTACACATGGTGCAGGTAAGACACATTTACAGGTCAAGTTAATGCGTTATTAAATCGAAGTTTCGCCGATAATGAAAATGGGGTAGAGGTATTACAGTGTTTTCTGTAACATGAATGCACAAAAATGATACTGGATTCGTAAATTATGTAAAACAAATTGTAGCTAACCACAACCGCAGACACGTACCTGTTTTGACTTATTGTAGTATCCGTCATTGACATATTGCCCAAATTCATTCAGTACTAAAATCGTCAGTGTGGAGGAACAGACAACGGAAAAATGAACCAGCCAGCCAGTCAATTTGCACGCGCGCGCGCACGCACGCTGACACGCACACAACGCGCGCGCGCACGCACGCCCACAGCACGCCCACCCACGCCCACCCCCACACACGCCCACACATGCCCACACATTCTTACAAATACACATACACAATCGCGCACACACACGCCCACACATGCCCACACATTCTTACAAATACACATACACAATCGCGCACACACACGCCCACACATGCCCACACATTCTTACAAATACACATACACAATCGCGCACACACATGCCCACACATTCTTACAAATACACATACACAATCGCGCGCGCGACACACACACACACACACACACACACAACACACACACACACACACCCCAACATCTGCAAAAATGCACGAACATACAGACGCGGGCTCACACAGACATGAAAACACAATGCAAATTCCGTGCATATGAATGAAAACACAATGCAAATTCCGTGCATATGAATGAAAACACAATGCAAATTCCGTGCATATGAATGAAAACACAATGCAAATTCCGTGCATATGAATGAAAAACACAATACAAATTCCGACACGCACACACACACATGGACGGACACACACGCGCAAGCGCACGCACATTTAAACGCCCGCCCGCATGTACACTGGAACCGCGCGCGCGCGCACGCACACACACGCACACACACACACACACGCGCACACACGCGCGCACACACACGCACACACCACACACACACACACACACACACACACACACACCTGTAAACTCTCAGAAAGAATAGTTCTAAATAGACTTGTACATTATTGCAAAAATTATGTAATTCCAGTTAACCAAGCTGGCTTCCGAAAAGGAAGATCAAGAACAGAAATCTTAGTAAATTTATCTACTAATATAAAAAAAAACAATTTGCCAGACGTAAATGTATATTAGCCACCTTTTTTTTTTATATAAACAAAGCGTATGACCAAGTGTGGCATTTCCAGCTCTTGAACAAAATTAAAGACATTGGCCTGTCTGGAAACATATATAACTATATTAAATGTTTTTTGCAAGACAGGGTGATACAAACTAGAATAGGGAAAACTTATTCAACATCCAGAAACGTATCAATGGGAATCCCTCAAGGGTCAGTTTTAGCTCCCCTTCTCTTCACCATATTCATGTATGATTTGCCAAGTAAGATATAGAACAATGTTGTACTTGTTCAATATGCGGATGATATATGCATGTGGATGGAAGTAACTCTGAAAAAGAAAACACCCCAGCGTAGTATAAATTATATAAAAAGATTTATCAACGCGAGCTTGACAAGATGGGTGAATATATGAAGCTAAATGGGCTAAGTCTATCTTATGACAAGATGGGTGAATATATGAAACTAAATGGGCTAAGTCTATCTTATGACAAGATGGGTGAATATATGAAACTAAATGGGCTAAGTCTATCTTATGACAAGATGGGTGAATATATGAAACTAAATGGGCTAAGTCTATCTTATGACAAGATGGGTGAATATATGAAACTAAATGGGCTAAGTCTATCTTATGACAAGATGGGTGAATATATGAAACTAAATGGGCTAAGTCTATCTTATGACAAGATGGGTGAATATATGAAACTAAATGGGCTAAGTCTATCTTATGACAAGATGGGTGAATATATGAAACTAAATGGGCTAAGTCTATCTTATGAAAAAACAAACATCATTCTCTTTAACAATGGCTCAAATCCAGGTAGAATGCCTGTCTTTACTTTGGGAAATACAACTGTTAAATATGTAACACGGGTAAAATTTTTGGGAGTTCTTTTTACTTCAAAGTTAACATGGAACATACACATTGATAATTTATTAACTAAAGCAAGGAAAACGTTAAATTTAATTAAAAAAAATAGTCTCTAAAGAAAATGGGGACAAAACTCATCTACATTAGTAACACTGTGTAAATCTTTAATGCGATCAAAGGTAACATATGCACAAGAAGTTTTTTTCAGCGCTCCAAAATATTTATTAAAAACGCTTCAAAGCATTGAATGCAAGGCATTAAAAGTAGCACTAGGTCTACCAACTCATGCATCATCATCACGAACGTATTTTGAGACTCAAATGCTTCGATTAGAAGAGTATAGAGGATTAGCGTGTTGTAAATATGTAATTAAAAATTCAGCTATCAAAACATACATCAACTCTGACATAAAGGTTAGGTCAGATATTGACTTTCCTAAAAGAGCTAAATCAATATCCTCTCAAGTTACACTAGCAACATTCACAACCAAAACTATAACCGACTCTGGCATTTCTACAGATAAAGATTCAGTATCTGTCAGACCATCCTTTTTCCCAATACCAACATGGGAACTTCAAAAAGCTTATTTTGACCTTGACCACACAGATATAAAGAAAGACGAAAACATAAATATGCTAGCCAGTTATACTAAATGCCATATTGAAGAGAACTACACGAACCATTTAAAGGTATACACAGGCGGTTCTTGTATAAGCAGTAAAACAGGGTGTGCCTTTTTAATCCCTGACTTGAAAATTGAGAAATCGTTCTGTATCGGATTACACAAGTCCATATTTACAGCAGAACTAACAGCAATACTTATGGCCTTGAAATTATTTGATCAACTTCCCTCAAACTATATTTCAGATTTTTTTTTGTGTGTAGATTCAAAATCGGTTTTGCAGGCATTACAAGCCTTACAACTGCACACCCGGCCAGAAATGATTATGGAAATCAGTTGCTTAATACACATGCTAATTGTAAGGGGTATCCAGATAACGTTTTGTTGGATACCATCTCACTGTTCTTTATACTATAACGAAAAGGTAGACAGGGCAGCTAAACATGGCGCTAAGTGTGGTTCTCAGTCTGAATACCTTCATTTTCCTCTTTCCTTGCACGAGCATTATGGCCTGCTAAGGTCGCACATTTGGAATGTTTTCCAAAATGAAGTGAAACATCAAAACAACCAAGACCATTTTAATATTCAAAATATAAAAGATAACTTTATTACGACTAACAAAATACTTTCCTTAATGTATAGATGGAACTTGATGCTTTCAAAACAAAATGTCAAAAATACAGTTTGCATTTGTGGATGCAAAATATCTCCTAAACATATTCTTTCATATCAAAGCTTGAAGATATTCATTCCAGTTTTATCGCAGAATAACTCGCTTAGTATATTCGATTCACCAGCTTTGACTTATGACTTTTTTGTAAGTCTGGAGAACAGTCCAATTGGTCACTATTTATAATCATCTTTTTTTTTTAATGCGGAAGTGGAGGGATAGAAGAGGAGATGGGGTGAGGAGAGAGGAGGGGGGGGGGGGGGTGATGTTTATAATTTTGATTTTTTTTTTGCTATTGTAATAGTGTAGCTATATATTCTAACTACATTCAAATACACATACATTTTCACGCCTAAGCATCCATATGTATGTACACGTACATGAATATGTAGAACTCCATACAGTTTAGACATGCACAAGTCTTACTCTCTTACTCATGCACTATTTTTGTTTTCGTCTAATATCACGATTAGTGGAAAGACGTTAAATAACACACACACACACACACACACACACACACACACACACACACACACACACACACACACACACATACACAGCGCGCGCGCGCACACACACACAGTTCAAAGCTTAACACTTCAACGGGTATTGGAGAATAAATTCATGTAGGCAGAGTAGAGAAACGCTGCATGGGTTTAGACAAAACCGAGCGGCAGACGTAGCCTACTTCTTCTGCATACGCAGGCCGATGCTCCTGCGGACACCCCCAGTACAGACAGACACGGATTAATCCCATCTACCCAACAAAGGGAGTGGAGTTTTGTGTGTACGACCGTTTTTTTATCCCGCCATTAAGGTAGCCATACTCCAGCTTTGGGGAACGGCAGACGGACAACACATTTTTTTTTCTATATCTGAGTTCATATGTTTAACCAATTTTAATGGAACGGACGTATTTACACTCTAACGATTACAGAATAAGAACTTTGCGAGTTAGCGAAGAAAAAAGTTCTTGCGCTAGGTGTGCTTCAATTTTTTAAGTTTGGACATATAAAACCAAAATGGAATTCATCACCGAGTACATTTGACATCACAAGAGTTGCATGTCCTATGAATTTCATTAATGCTTGTACATTAAAATCAGGAACCTGAGACACACACACACACACACACACACACACACACACACACACACACACACACACACACACAGAGAGTGATGATGATGATGATGATGATGAAGAAGAAGAAAAGGAAGAATCCCTTAAAGAACGGTTTTTGTCCTTTGAATTGAGTGTGTCGGTGCATGTACAGGATCTCTCCCCCCCCCCCCCCCCCCCCGCAACGTGGTTGAAAGGAAGCGGACATGGGAGATAAACCTCCACCCCACCCCCACCCCACCCCCCGCCTGTCCTCGCCACTCCATCATCTCGCCCGAGTCCCGGATACCCCCAGCTTGTTTACCAGGTTTTCAGTTGGCAGCTTTTAAAACGATTTCAGTGAAAAGGAGAGAGGAAATCCGTGTTTCCGTCCACTACACGAAAGTCCTGTTCCTGACCACCTTATTTTTATTAACCGCATTGAATGAATGGAAAATGAGAATCATATCTGGAACGTCAGAACGTCGAGATCATCATTTTTCATATTTTGTCTTCATCCCTTGCTGTGATCTCTCTCTCTCTCTCTCTCTCTCTCTCTCTCTCTCTCTCTCTCTCTCTCTCTCGCTCTCTCGCTCTCTCTCTCTCTCTCTCTCACACGCGCACGCACGCACGCACGCACACACACACACACACACACACACACACACACACAACACACAACACACACACACACACACACACAGAATACACGCTCACATTCAAAACACTCCGTCTCTACCCAATACAGAAAGCCAGTGTGGGAGGAATGCATTATAAAGCCACTGCTGTGCCAATGGGGATAGCAGACAGCTGTCATGCAGTTCGCTTATCACGTGATGTAAATCAAATCAAAATCAGATGGCAAGAAAACGCCACAAAAACGTTAAACTGTCTTTGCTGAATAGGGTGTGTTGGTGTTGATTGTTTAACGTTAAACTGCCCTTGCTGAATAGGGTATGTTGGTTTTGATTAACGTTAAACTGCCTTCGCTGAATAGGGTGTGTTGGTGTTGATTGTTTAACGTTAAACTGCCTTTGCTGAATAGGGTGTGTTGGTGTTGATTGTTTAACGTTAAAACTGCCTTTGCTGAATAGGGTGTGTTGGTGTTGATTGTTTAACGTTAAACTGCCTTTGCTGAATAGGGTGTGTTGGTGTTGATTGTTTAACGTTAAACTGCCTTTGCTGAATAGGGTGTGTTGGTGTTGATTGTTTAACGTTAAACTGCCTTTGCTGAATAGGGTGTGTTGGTGTTGATTGTTTAACGTTAAACTGCCTTTGCTGAATAGGGTGTGTTGGTGTTGATTGTTTAACGTTAAACTGCCTTTGCTGAATAGGGTGTGTTGGTGTTGATTGTTTAACGTTAAACTGCCTTTGCTGAATAGGGTGTGTTGGTGTTGATTGTTTAACGTTAAACTGCCTTTGCTGAATAGGGTGTGTTGGTGTTGATTGTTTAATGTTAAACTGCCTTCGCTGAATAGGGTGTGTTGGTGTTGATTGTTTAACGTTAAACTGCCTTTGCTGAATAGGGTGTGTTGGTGTTGATTGTTTAACGTTAAACTGCCTTTGCTGAATAGGGTGTGTTGGTGTTGATTGTTTAATGTTAAACTGCCTTCGCTGAATAGGGTGTGTTGGTGTTGATTGTTTAACGTTAAACTGCCTTTGTGGAATTGGGTTTGCAGTTTTGATCGATTGTTTTTTTTCCCCGCGTACAGTCTGATTAATGGCAGTCTTGATTTCTCATCAACAGAGAAGGATCTGCCCCATCAACGGCCAGAGACAACGGAAATCTGCCTCAGCAGCCATGGAAAACGAAGATAAGTCACGAGACCCAGGGTCATATTATTCAGAAATGTTCTATAATAACTGGGAGTACAAAAAATGGAAGTAGTACTACTGACAGTGTTATTCTTTAGATTCCATATTTTTGTTCACGTTCTCCGTCCTTCTGTCCTTCGTCCAGTATTGTGTCTCATGGATCAGTTTGACATGGGTTAGTGTCTTAGTTTCTTGTTCTTCTGAGTTTGGTGACTTTTTCCAAAGATTTTCTTTTTCTTAGTGAACGTATCATTTTCGTTCAAGATTTACTATCTTTATACACACGACGTGTCATCACTTCCAAACTCATTGTCCCTTTTGTCGGGGTTTGTGTCATCATTCTCAAGTTTGTGTGTCTTCATTCTTAGAGTTTCTATACATCTTTCCAAGGATTTAACGCCTTTTTCTTTCCCAGGCTAAACAGTCCTGTCCGATCAATATGGCTCGTTTTTGTATATCGGTATCTTCTGGAACAATAAAAAAACAAAATGAAAACAAAGCCGTGGGTATCACAGAGGCGAGGTGCTGAGGAAGTCGTTGATTCTCTTCCTGAATTTTTTTCATGTGCACATTGGTATCTGCTGATCTGAGTAACCTATAACCCATTGAAAGTCTGACACTGTAATAGTCAGCATCCGAATTCTTCTATAGGGTTTGATACCCATAGTCTGCATGGTCAAGCGTTCTCATTTCTTTGAATGTGATATCCTTCTTGTCATTGTATATATAGTGTGCTCCTCTCACAGGGTTGTTTACTTTCATAAGGTTTACTGCCCTCTTTTCCTAGGGTTTACTGTCCTCTTTTCCTAGGGTTTACTGCCCTCTTTTCATAAGGTTTACTGTCCTCTTTTCCTAGGGTTTACTGCCCTCTTTTCATAAGGTTTACTGTCCTCTTTTCATAGGGTTTACTGTCCTCTTTTCATAGGGTTTACTCTCCTCTTTTCATAAGGTTTACTGTCCTCTTTTCATAGGGTTTACTGTCCTTTTTTCATAAGGTTTACTGTCCTCGTTTCATAAGGTTTACTGTCCTCCTTTCAAAGGGTTTGCAAAGAGTTCAGCGTCCAGATCTTTCAAAGGTGTCTCCTCCCTGCATTGCTGTCCTTTCATAGGGCTTCATGTCTTTTTCCTAAATAGGATTCAGCTCCCTCCTTCCCCTGGATTTAGTACCTTCCTTACGTAGAATTGGTGTCTTCCTTTCATATTGTCCCCTTCTTCCACAGGGTTTTTTGTGCTTTCCTAGTTTAAGTATTTCCTTCTACAAATTTAGTGTCCTCTTTTCTCAGAGGATTTAGTACCCTTAGTCCTATAAGGGATCTCTGTCTCCTCTATATCATTTAGTGTCCTTGGTACATAGAGCCTAAACTCCTCCTTTCATGGGATTAGTATAACCAACGTTCAGAGAGATTACTGTCTTCATTTCTTGTATTCATATCCACCATATTTCCACAGAGTTAATTTCTCTCTTTGCAGGGCTCGGTCTTTTCACGAGATAGAGTGTTGTTCTTTCTCTAGCTGTTCTAGTTTCCTACGTCAGTGCTGTGGAACAAGGATACAAACACAGGGGTACCAGAGGGAATACTTTGCGGGAAAGGTTTGAAAGATGGACTCCAGCCATGTAGCAGGTCTCATAAGTCAGGGATCTGGAACATGGACGCATGTTTTCAGATCTTTTGGGGCTGAGCTGCAAAGGTCTTGAGGAAGTCTTTAAACCTCTTCCTGAACTATTCCCTAGTGATCACCTGGTACCTCCTGATCCCAGTGTCCTTTGATCCACACAACACACGATGTAATTACAGTAAAAATGTGGATCCTCTCATAGGTTGTACTGGCCTTCATTCATAGAATCTAGTTTCATCTGTCAATTAGTGTACCCTCTCATGGGGTATAGCATCCTCTCGTGTAGTGTTCTTTCATAGGGTTGAGTGTCTTTTCAGGTGGCGTGTGTCATCCTTCCACAGGTTTAGTTTCCTCTGTTCACACGCCTCACTGTCTTCTTTCCTCGTTGTTTAGCGTCCTCCTTTCATAGTAACTAGTGTCCTCTTCTCTGACCATTGTCAGCTTTTTGTGTGGTACAATGTCTTTTGTTTCCACAGGGTTTAGTAGTCTTTATTGGTTTAGTCTCTTTTCACAGGAGTGCCCTACTTTCATCAGGACTAGGGTCCTCGTTTGAATATGGTATAGTCTCCTTTTGTAAGAGGTTTATGGCCCCCTTTTGCATGGGTTACTGTCGCTTTTACATAGGTTTTACATAGGTTTTAGCATTTGTCTTCCATAAGGTTTAGAGTCATTTTTGTCGTAAAATTTATTCTCCTCTGCTCTTACAGAGATTAGTAAGCCCTCTTGTGTTATTTGGCAGAATCGTCATTCAAAATAACGGTCCTCTCTCTAAGCGATTAATTTGTCTTTTCTAGAGGTTAGGCTTCAGTCACGTGGTTTATTACGATCTCAATTCCTATGGTTTAGTGTCTTGTATCAAGAGCTGTGGTGCACGCCGTGTGTGTGTGCGCGCGCGCGCGCGCGCGTGTGTGTGTGTGTGTGTGTGTGGGTGTGTAGTGAATTAAAGTTTTGCACATGCTTGACAAAAGATTTTTGACTTCTAGTTTTTAACAAAGTTTTCATAGTCCGAATTTAATCAAAGTCTTTGTGTTTGGCAGATCATAGGACTGGCCACTTTCCAAAGTATTTTACTAAGGTATGGCACCAATGCACCCATTACATGAACTATTTTCTCTGTCCATTTCTCGTCCATTGGTTCCTGGCACTGGCTATATGCTAATTTTCTGACTTTTTAGAAATCAGTCAACCAGGGAAGCCTTTCTTTTTCCTTCAGTCAACAACAGATAACCTATTGTGGTGTTTTGGAGCATAATAGATGTTTGCCTACGCTTGTTTATTAGTTGACGATTGTTTTTGTTGGTTACATGGGTGGTGGGATTGGGGAGTGGGATGTGCGGGAAGAGTGGAAATATGGCTGAATGCAGTAGGAGCATTTGATTGTATCATGCGTTTTGTTTGTTGCTGGTGGTTCTATCATATTTGTTGTGAAGTTACGTGTGTAGTAGTTGATTACAAATGTCGAAGTCATTTACATGATTAGACGTATGAATATTCTTCATAATAATTATAATAATAAAAGTAATGATAGTGGCAGTAGTAGTAGTTGTAATGATAATATAACAAACGGCAATAGCAACAATAGGAATAATGATGATAATTCAACAAATACTTTTCTCTCTCTCTTTCTGTGTCCGTCTCTGTCTCTCTCTCTCTGAGTTTCTCAGAAAATGTTTCAGCTTTCTAAATTAAAATTCCTAGATATAAACTCTCGTAAACATTTCTATCATGCATATATCCAGTCCTACATTGACTATTTTTCTACTCTGTATGATTCGTGCAGTGCAATCACGTTAAAACCGTTACGCAGGGCCCATAAGCGGGCTATTAAAACAGTACTTCAAAAAACATCAACATTAACTAAAGATTACCTCGAAGTAGATATTGCCCCTTTCTTATAAATTTGAATATAATAAAGCAATAATGATGTTCAGAATTATGAACCAGTTAGCACCCTCAAATATATCTGCAAGATTTCCAATCAATCAAGATATACTAATAACATAATCATACCGAAACCAAGAATCGATCTTTTTAAAAGTAGCTTAGTTTACTCTGGTGGAACACTTTGGAATTCAATGCCAACATATGTTAAACAGAAGAAAAGCATTAATTCGTTTAAAGTCGCGTATAAACGCCTTCTATTTGAAAAAGTGAAAAATAATTTATTTTAACAGTTCTCTAGTATTCAGTCTGAGCTAATATCACAAGTATAAATGTCAGCAACTGTTGTTATTCAGAAATGGAACCCTGCATATTTGATCTTTTTACTCATTATTTCGTATGTGTGTACTATGTTCCATTATCATTGGATCAATCTTTATTTTTAAAAATTCACGGTTAAACTTGTATTTGTTCTGTCTTATTCTTTTCTTAAATTGATCACCGAATTACCTCCTGTGGCCTTGTCAGTCGTGTAAATAATTGGCGTAGACTATATTGTGCATTTATGTTTCTCATACTTTCTTCTTCTTTTTTTTCTTCTTCCTCTTCTTTGCTATACTTGTTACATATATAGACAATTTACTTTCTGTACTATTGTTGTGAATTTCTGTTTAGCCTCAGGGCTGAGTGTAAAAAAGCACGCTTGTATGCTTATCTCATATCCCTGAATAAACAAAATTTCGTTCCTTCGTTCGCTCTCTCTCTCTCTCTCTCTCTCTCTCTCTCTCTCTCTCTCTCTCTCTCTGTCTCTCTCTCTCAAACATACACACTCTCTCTCTCTCTCTCTCTCTCTCTCTCTCTCTCACTGACCGACTCATTCACTTGAGGAGATTTGTCTTTAATTGTTAAATGACTGAGCAGACAACACAATAGTTGTAAAGGCAAGCGACCTGTTCCTTTATAGCGATACCTTTTAGCAGTATAAAATGGGTATTGATGGAACACTTAACATGAACCCTCTCCCTCTCCTCCTTTCTCTCTCTCTCTCTCTCTCTCTCTCTCTCACACACACACACACACACACACACACACACACACACACACACACACACACACACACACACACACAGCGTAGTGCTCACACACTCAAACACTCCATCTCGATCCATACAGAAAGCCAGTGTGGGGGGAATGCATTACAAAGCCACTGCTGTGCCAATGGGGATAGCAGACAGCTGTCATGCAGCCCCCTTATCACGTGATGTAAATCAAATTATAATCAGATGGAAAGAAAGCGCCTCAGAAACGTTAAACTGTCTTTGCTGAATTCGGTGTGTCAGTTTTGATCGATTGTTTTCCTTTCCCGCGTACAGTGCAATAATTAAAGTTGGTCTTGATTTCTCATCAACAGAGATAAGGATCTGCTCCGTCAACGGCCAGAGACAACGGAAATCTACCTCAGCAGCCACGGAAAACGGGGAAAGGTCACAAGATCCTGGGACATATATTTAGAAAAAGGGGAGTGCTAATAGTGTTCTCTAGATTCCATTTTTTTTCCACATTCTCCATCCTTCCGTCCTTCTTCCAGTATCGTGTCTCATGGATCATAGTTTAGCATTTTGCCACTGGGTTTGTGTCTTAGTTTCTTGTTCTTCTGAGTTTAGTGTCCTGTCCAAAGATTTTCTTTTTTTAATGAACATATCATTTTCTTTCCAGATTTACTGTTATCTTTATACACACGACTTCGTGCCATCACTTCCAAGCTAATTGTTCCTTCTGTCGGTTTTGTTTTTGTCATCATTCTCAAGTTTGTGTCTTCACTCTTAGAGTTTCTCTTCGTCTTTTCAAGGATTTAACATCTTTTTCTTTCCCAGGCTAAGTCCTGTCCGATCAATATGGCTCGTTTTTGTATATCAGTATCCTCTGGAACAAGAGTTTGAAAAAAAAACCGTGGGTATCAGATCCCTCAGAGGTCCAGCTGCTGAGAAAGTCTTTAATCCTTTTCATTAATTTTTTTCTTGTGCACGTTGGTAACTGCTGCTCTGAGTATCCTATAACCCATTGAAAGTCTGACATGGTACTAGTCCGCATCATAATTCGTCTATAGGGTTTGATACCCATAGTCTGCATGGTCAAGCGTTCTCATTTCTTTGAATGTGATATCCTTCTTGTCATTGTATATATAGTGTGCTCCTCTCACAGGGTTGTTTACTTTCATAAGGTTTACTGCCCTCTTTTCATAGGGTTTACTGTCCTCTTTTCATAGGGTTTACAGTCCTCTTTTCACAGGGTTTACTGTCCTCTTTTCATAGGGTTTACTGTCCTCTTTTCATAGGGTTTACAGTCCTCTTTTCATAGGGTTTACTGTCCTCTTTTCATAGGGTTTACTGTCCTCTGTTTCATAGGGTTTACTGTCCTCTTTTCATAGGGTTTACTGTCCTCGTTTCATAGGGTTTACTGTCCTCTTTTCATAGGGTTTACTGCCTCTTTTCATAGGGTTTACTGTCCTCTTTTCATAGGTTTACTGTCCTCTTTTCATAGGGTTTACTGTCCTCTTTTCGTAGGGTTTACTGTCCTCTTTTCATAGGTTTACTGCCCTCTTTTCATAGGGTTTACTGTCCCTCTTTTCATAGGGTTTACTGTCCTCTTTTCATAGGGTTTACTGCCCTCTTTTCGTAGGGTTTACTGCCCTCTTTTCATAAGGTTTACTGCCCTCTTTTCATAGGGTTTACTGCCCTCTTTTCATAAGGTTTACTGTCCTCTTTTCATAGGGTTTACTGCCCTCTTTTCATAGGTTTACTCTCCTCTTTTCATAAGGTTTACTGCCCTCTTTTCATAGGGTTTACTCCCTCTTTTCATAGGTTTACTGCCCTCTTTTCATAAGGTTTACTGCCCTCTTTCATAGGGTTTACTGCTCCTCGTTTCATAAGGTTTACTGTCCTCTTTTCATAGGTTTACTGTCCTCGTTTCATAAGGTTTACTGTCCTCTTTTCATAAGGTTTACTGTCCTCGTTTCATAAGGTTTACTGTCCTCTTTTCATAGGGTTTACTGTCCTCGTTTCGTAGGGTTTACTGTCCTCTTTCGTTAGGGTTTACTGTCCTCGTTTCGTAGGGTTTACTGTCCTCTTTTCGTAGGGTTTACTGTCCTCTTTTCATAGGGTTTACTGTCCTCTTTTCATAGGGTTTACTGTCCTCTTTTCATAGGGTTTACTGTCCTCTTTTCATAGGGTTTACTGTCCTCTTTTCATAGGGTTTACTGTCCTCTTTTCATAGGGTTTACTGTCCTCTTTTCATAGGGTTTACTGTCCTCTTTTCATGGGTTTACTGTCCTCTTTTCATAGGGTTTACTGCCCTCTTTTCATAGGGTTTACTGCCCTCTTTTCGTAGGGTTTACTGTCGTCTTTTCGTAGGGTTTACTGTCGTCTTTTCATAGGGTTTACTGTCCTCTTTTCATAAGGTTTACTGTCCTCTTTTCATAAGGTTTACTGTCCTCTTTTCATAGGGTTTACTGCCCTCTTTTCATAGGGTTAAGTGTCTTTTCATAGTGTTCACTGTCCTCTTTTCATAGGGTTTACTGTCTTTTCATAGGGTTTACTGTCGTTTCATAGGTTTACTGCCTTTTCATAAGGTTTACTGTCCTCTTTTTATAAGGTTTACTGTCCTCTTATAAGGTTTACTGTCTTTTCATAAGGTTTACTGTCCTCTTTTCATAAGGTTTACTGTCTTTTCATAGGGTTTACTGTCCTCTTTTCATAGGGTGTCCACGGAGTTCAGCGTCCAGCACTTTCAAAGGGTTTTGTCTCCTTGCATTTGTGTTCTTTCATAGGGCTTAATGCCTTCTTCCCAAATAGGATTTATCCCCCTCTTTTCACTGGATTTAGTACCTTACGTAGAATTTGGTGTCTTCCTTTCATATTGTCCCCTTCTTCTACAGGGTTTTATGTGCTTTACGAGTTCAAGCATTTCCTTCTACACATTTAGTGTCGTCTTTTCTGAAAGGATTTAGTGCCTTAGTCCTATAAGGGATCTCTGTCCTCTATAGCCTTGAGGGTCCTTGTTACAGAGAGGCTAAACTCTTTCCGTTCAGAAGGATCACTGTCTTATTTCATATATTCATGCCCACCGCATTTCCACAGAGTTAATTTTTCTCTTCGCAGGGATCAGTCTTTTGACGAGATAGAGTGTTGTTCTTTCTCTAGCTGTTCTCGTTTCCTACGTCAGTGTGCCGTGGAACAAGGATACAAACACAGGGGGTACCAGAGGGAATACTTTGCGGGAAAGGTTTGAAAGATGGACTCCAGCTATGTAGCAGGTCTCATAAGTCAGGGATCTGGAACATGGACGCATGTTTTCAGATCTTTTGGGGCTGAGCTACAAAGGTCTTGAGGAAGTCTTTAAACCTCTTCCTGAAATATTCCCTAGTGATCACCTGGTACCTCCTGATCCAAGTGTCCTTTGATCCACACAACACACGAGGTAATTACAGTAAAAATGTGGATCCTCAATAGATTGTACTGGCCTTCATTCATAGAATCTAGTTTCATCTGTCAAGTACCCTCTTATGGGGTTTAGCATCCTCTCGTGTAGTGTTCTTTCATAGGGTTGAGTGTCTTTTCAGGTGGCTTGTGTCATCCTTTCAGAGGCTTAGTTTCCTATTTTCACAAGCTTAACTGTCCTCGTTCCTCGTTATTTAGCGTCCTCCTTTCATAGAAACTAGTGTCCTCTTCTCTGACCCATGTCAGCTTTTTGTGTGGTACAATGTCTTTTGTTTCCACAGGGTTTAGTAGTCTTTATTGGTTTAGTCTCTTTTCACAGGAGTGCCCTACTTTCATCAGGACTAGGGTCCTCGTTTGAATATGGTATAGTCTCCTTTTGTAAGAGGTTTATGGCCCCCTTTTGCATGGGTTACTGTCGCTTTTACATAGGTTTTACATAGATTTTAGCATTTGTCTTCCATAAGGTTTAGAGTAATTTCTGTCATAAGATTTGTTCTCCTCTGATCGTACCGAGATTAGTGACCCCTCTTGTGTTATTTAGCAGAATCTTCATTCATTCAAAATAACGGTTCTCTCTCTAAGCGATTAATTTGTCTTTTCTAGAGGTAAGGCTTCAGTCACATGGCTTATTACAATCTTTTTCTACGGTTTAGTGTCTTGATTCGAGAGCCGTGGTGCGCGCCGTGTGTGTGTGTGTGTGTGTGTGTGTGTTGTGTGTGTGTGTGTGTGTGTAGAACTACCTTAAAGAGATTTGTATATGCTTGACAAATTTTTTTTCACTTCAAATTTTTAACGAATTTTTCATAGTCAGAATTCAAAGTTTTTGTGTTTGGCAGATCATTGGACTGGCCACTCTCCGGAGTATTGCACTGAGGTATGGCACCAATGCACACATTACATGAACTGTTTTCTTTGTCCATTTCTCGTCCATTGGTTCATCGCAATGGTTGTATGCAGCTTTTCTGACTTTTAAAGAAATTAATCAACCAGGGAAGCCTTTCTTTTTCCTTCAGTCAGCACAAGAGATAACCTACTGTGGTGTTTTGGAGCATAATAGATGTTTGCCTACGCTTGTTTATTAGTTGATTGTTTTTGTTGGTTACATGGGTGGTGGGATTGGGGAGTGGTATATGCGGGAAGAGTGGAAATATGGCTGAATGCAGGAGGAGCATTTGATTGTATCATGCGTTTTGTTTGTTGCAGGCAGTCCTTGCATAGTTGTGGAGTTAAGTTTGTGTAGTTGTTGATTATAAATTTCGATGTCATTTACTTGATTAGACGTATGAATATTCTTTATAATTATGATAGTAATAAAAGTAATAAATAGTGACAGTGGTAGTGGCTGTAATAATAATAACGAACAACAATAGCAACAATAGGAATAATGATGATAATTCAACAAATGCTCTTCTCCCTCCCTCTGTCTGTCTGTCTGTCTGTCTGTCTGTCTTTCTCTCTCTCAAACACACAGACACTCCTTTCTCTCTCCTTCTCTCACTGACTGACTCACTCACTTGAGATGTATCTTTGTCAAATGACTGAGCAGACAACACAATAGTTGCAAAGGCAAGCAACCTGTTCGTTTATAGCAATACCTTATAGCAGTATAAAATGGGTATTGATGGAACACTTAACATGAACCCTCTCCCTCTCCTCTCTCTCTCTCTCTCTCTCTCTCTCTCTCTCTCTCTCTCTCTCGTGCGCGCGCGCGCGCGCGCGCGCACAGTGTAAGTGTTCACTCTTGAACAATCTATCCATACAGAAAGCCATTGTGGGAGGAATGCATTACAAAGCCACTGCTGTGCCAATGGGGATAGCAGAAAGCTGTCATGCAGCCCCCTTATCACGTGATGTAAATCAAATTATAATCAGAGGGCAAGAGAACGCCACAAAAACGTTATACTGCCTTTGCTGAATCGGGTTTTCAGTTTTGATCAATTGTCTTTTCTCCCGCATACAGTCCAATAATTAAAGTTGGTCTTGATTTCTCATCAACAGAGATAAGGATCTGCTCCGTCAACGGCCAGAGACAACGGAAATGTATCTCAGCAGCCACGGAAAACGGGGAAAGGTCACAAGAACTTGGGACATATATTTAGAAAAAGGGGAGTGCTAATAGTGTTCTCTAGATTCCAATTTTTTCCACATTCTCCATCCTTCCGTCCTTCTTCCAGTATCGTGTCTCATGGATCATAGTTTAGCATTTTGCCACTGGGTTTGTGTCTTAGTTTCTTGTTCTTCTGAGTTTAGTGTCCTGTCCAAAGATTTTCTTTTTTTAATGAACATATTTTTCTTCAAGATTTACCGTTATCTTTATACACACGTCTTCGTGTCATCACTTCCAAGCTAATTGTTCCTTCTGTCGGTTTTGTTTTTGTCGTCATTCTCAAGTTTGTGTGTCTACATTGTTAAAGTTTCTGTTCGTCTTTTCAAGGATTTAACATCTTTTTCTTTCCCAGTCTAAACAGTCCTGTCCGATCAATATGGCTCGTTTTTGTATATCAGTATCCTCTGGAACAAGAATTCGAAAAAAAACCGTGGGTATCGGATCCCTCAGAGGTCGAGCTGCTGAGGAAGTCTTTAACCATTTTCATGAATTTTTTTCTTGTGCAAGTTGGTAACTGCTGATCCGAGTATCCTATAACCTTGTGCACGTTGGTAACTGCTGATCCGAGTATCCTATAACCTTGTGCACGTTGGTAACTGCTGATCCGAGTATCCTATAACCTTGTGCACGTTGGTAACTGCTGATCCGAGTGTCCTATAACCTTGTGCACGTTGGTAACTGCTGATCCGAGTATCCTATAACCTTGTGCACGTTGGTAACTGCTGATCCGAGTATCCTATAACCTTGTGCACGTTGGTAACTGCTGATCCGAGTATCCTATAACCTTGTGCACGTTGGTAACTGCTGATCCGAGTATCCTATAACCTTGTGCACGTTGGTAACTGCTGATCCGAGTATCCTATAACCTTGTGCACGTTGGTAACTGCTGATCCGAGTATCCTATAACCTTGTGCACGTTGGTAACTGCTGATCCGAGTATCCTATAACCTTGTGCACGTTGGTAACTGCTGATCCGAGTATCCTATAACCTTGTGCACGTTGGTAACTGCTGATCCGAGTATCCTATAACCTTGTGCACGTTGGTAACTGCTGATCCGAGTATCCTATAACCTTGTGCACGTTGGTAACTGCTGATCCGAGTATCCTATAACCTTGTGCACGTTGGTAACTGCTGATCCGAGTATCCTATAACCTTGTGCACGTTGGTAACTGCTGATCCGAGTATCCTATAACCTTGTGCACGTTGGTAACTGCTGATCCGAGTATCCTATAACCTTGTGCACGTTGGTAACTGCTGATCCGAGTATCCTATAACCTTGTGCACGTTGGTAACTGCTGATCCGAGTATCCTATAACCTTGTGCACGTTGGTAACTGCTGATCCGAGTATCCTATAACCTTGTGCACGTTGGTAACTGCTGATCCGAGTATCCTATAACCTTGTGCACGTTGGTAACTGCTGATCCGAGTATCCTATAACCTTGTGCACGTTGGTAACTGCTGATCCGAGTATCCTATAACCTTGTGCACGTTGGTAACTGCTGATCCGAGTATCCTATAACCTTGTGCACGTTGGTAACTGCTGATCCGAGTATCCTATAACCTTGTGCACGTTGGTAACTGCTGATCCGAGTATCCTATAACCTTGTGCACGTTGGTAACTGCTGATCCGAGTATCCTATAACCTTGTGCACGTTGGTAACTGCTGATCCGAGTATCCTATAACCTTGTGCACGTTGGTAACTGCTGATCCGAGTATCCTATAACCTTGTGCACGTTGGTAACTGCTGATCCGAGTATCCTATAACCTTGTGCACGTTGGTAACTGCTGATCCGAGTATCCTATAACCTTGTGCACGTTGGTAACTGCTGATCCGAGTATCCTATAACCTTGTGCACGTTGGTAACTGCTGATCCGAGTATCCTATAACCTTGTGCACGTTGGTAACTGCTGATCCGAGTATCCTATAACCTTGTGCACGTTGGTAACTGCTGATCCGAGTATCCTATAACCTTGTGCACGTTGGTAACTGCTGATCCGAGTATCCTATAACCTTGTGCACGTTGGTAACTGCTGATCCGAGTATCCTATAACCTTGTGCACGTTGGTAACTGCTGATCCGAGTATCCTATAACCTTGTGCACGTTGGTAACTGCTGATCCGAGTATCCTATAAACCTTGTGCACGTTGGTAACTGCTGATCCGAGTATCCTATAACCTTGTGCACGTTGGTAACTGCTGATCCGAGTATCCTATAACCTTGTGCACGTTGGTAACTGCTGATCCGAGTGTCCTATAACCTTGTGCACGTTGGTAACTGCTGATCCGAGTGTCCTATAACCTTGTGCACGTTGGTAACTGCTGATCCGAGTGTCCTATAACCTTGTGCACGTTGGTAACTGCTGATCCGAGTGTCCTATAACCTTGTGCACGTTGGTAACTGCTGATCCGAGTATCCTATAACCTTGTGCACGTTGGTAACTGCTGATCCGAGTATCCTATAACCTTGTGCACGTTGGTAACTGCTGATCCGAGTATCCTATAACCTTGTGCACGTTGGTAACTGCTGATCCGAGTATCCTATAACCTTGTGCACGTTGGTAACTGCTGATCCGAGTATCCTATAACCTTGTGCACGTTGGTAACTGCTGATCCGAGTATCCTATAACCTTGTGCACGTTGGTAACTGCTGATCCGAGTATCCTATAACCTTGTGCACGTTGGTAACTGCTGATCCGAGTATCCTATAACCTTGTGCACGTTGGTAACTGCTGATCCGAGTATCCTATAACCTTGTGCACGTTGGTAACTGCTGATCCGAGTATCCTATAACCTTGTGCACGTTGGTAACTGCTGATCCGAGTATCCTATAACCTTGTGCACGTTGGTAACTGCTGATCCGAGTATCCTATAACCTTGTGCACGTTGGTAACTGCTGATCCGAGTATCCTATAACCTTGTGCACGTTGGTAACTGCTGATCCGAGTATCCTATAACCTTGTGCACGTTGGTAACTGCTGATCCGAGTATCCTATAACCTTGTGCACGTTGGTAACTGCTGATCCGAGTATCCTATAACCTTGTGCACGTTGGTAACTGCTGATCCGAGTATCCTATAACCTTGTGCACGTTGGTAACTGCTGATCCGAGTATCCTATAACCTTGTGCACGTTGGTAACTGCTGATCCGAGTATCCTATAACCTTGTGCACGTTGGTAACTGCTGATCCGAGTATCCTATAACCTTGTGCACGTTGGTAACTGCTGATCCGAGTATCCTATAACCTTGTGCACGTTGGTAACTGCTGATCCGAGTATCCTATAACCTTGTGCACGTTGGTAACTGCTGATCCGAGTATCCTATAACCTTGTGCACGTTGGTAACTGCTGATCCGAGTATCCTATAACCTTGTGCACGTTGGTAACTGCTGATCCGAGTATCCTATAACCTTGTGCACGTTGGTAACTGCTGATCCGAGTATCCTATAACCTTGTGCACGTTGGTAACTGCTGATCCGAGTATCCTATAACCTTGTGCACGTTGGTAACTGCTGATCCGAGTATCCTATAACCTTGTGCACGTTGGTAACTGCTGATCCGAGTATCCTATAACCTTGTGCACGTTGGTAACTGCTGATCCGAGTATCCTATAACCTTGTGCACGTTGGTAACTGCTGATCCGAGTATCCTATAACCTTGTGCACGTTGGTAACTGCTGATCCGAGTATCCTATAACCTTGTGCACGTTGGTAACTGCTGATCCGAGTATCCTATAACCTTGTGCACGTTGGTAACTGCTGATCCGAGTATCCTATAACCTTGTGCACGTTGGTAACTGCTGATCCGAGTATCCTATAACCTTGTGCACGTTGGTAACTGCTGATCCGAGTATCCTATAACCTTGTGCACGTTGGTAACTGCTGATCCGAGTATCCTATAACCTTGTGCAGTGGTAACTGCTGATCCGAGTATCCTATAACCTTGTTGCTGACGGTTTGGTAACTGCTGATCCGAGTATCCTATAACCTTGTGCACGTTGGTAACTGCTGATCCGAGTATCCTATAACCTTGTGCACGTTGGTAACTGCTGATCCGAGTATCCTATAACCTTGTGCACGTTGGTAACTGCTGATCCGAGTATCCTATAACCTTGTGCACGTTGGTAACTGCTGATCCGAGTATCCTATAACCTTGTGCACGTTGGTAACTGCTGATCCGAGTATCCTATAACCTTGTGCACGTTGGTAACTGCTGATCCGAGTATCCTATAACCTTGTGCACGTCGGTAACTGCTGATCCGAGTATCCTATAACCTTGTGCACGTCGGTAACTGCTGATCCGAGTATCCTATAACCTTGTGCACGTTGGTAACTGCTGATCCGAGTATCCTATAACCTTGTGCACGTCGGTAACTGCTGATCCGAGTATCCTATAACCTTGTGCACGTTGGTAACTGCTGATCCGAGTATCCTATAACCTTGTGCACGTCGGTAACTGCTGATCCGAGTATCCTATAACCTTGTGCACGTCGGTAACTGCTGATCCGAGTATCCTATAACCTTGTGCACGTTGGTAACTGCTGATCCGAGTATCCTATAACCTTGTGCACGTCGGTAACTGCTGATCCGAGTATCCTATAACCTTGTGCACGTTGGTAACTGCTGATCCGAGTATCCTATAACCTTGTGCACGTTGGTAACTGCTGATCCGAGTATCCTATAACCCATTGAAAGTCTGACATAGTACTAGTCCGCATCATAATTTTTCTGTAGGTTTAATACCCTTAGTCTACAGGGGCGTTCTCTTCTCTTTGAATGTGATATCCTTTTTGTCATTGGATATATATATATATATATATATTTTGTGTGCTATCCTTTTACAGGGTTGCTTACTGTCACAAGGTTTACTGTCTTTTCATGGGCTTTCCACAGAGTTCAGCGTGCAGTTTCTTTCAGACGGGTTGGTCTCCTCCCTGCATTACTGTCCTTTGATGGGCTTCATGTCTTCTTCCTAAATAGGATTTATCTCGCTCCTTCACTGGATTTTGTACCTTCCGTACGTAGAATTTGGTGTCTTCCATTCATATCGTCCTGTTTCCCATCGTTGTATGTGCTTTACTAGTTCTAGTATTTCCTACTACAAATTCAGTGTCTTTCCTCAATTCTAGTATTTCCTACTACAAATTTAGTGTCTTTTCTCAAAAGATTTAGTGCCTTTAGTCCTATAAGGGATCTCTGTCTTCCTCTATATCCTTTAGCGTCCTTGTTACATAGAGCCTAAGCACCTTTCATGGGGTTAGCATAACCAACGTTCAGAGAGATTACTGTCTTCATTTCATATATATTCATGTCCACCGTATTTCCACAGAGTTAATTTCTATCTTCGCAGGGCTCAGTCTATTCACAATATTGAGTGTTGTTCTTTCTCTAGCAGTTCTAGCTTCCTACGTCAGTACTGTGGAACAAGGATACAAACACAGGGGGTACCAGAGGGAATGCTTTGCGGGAAAGGTTTGAAAGATGGACTCCAGCTATGTAGCAGGTCTCATAAGTCAGGGATCTGGAACATGGACGCATGTTTTCAGATCTTTTGGGGCTGAGCTGCAAAGGTCTTGAGGAAGTCTTTAATCCTCTTCCTGAAGTATTCCCTAGTGATCACCTGGTACCTCCTGATCCAAGTGTCCTTTGAGCCACAGAACACACCATAATTATGGTAAATACACTAAAATGTGGATCCTCTCATAGATTGTACTGGCCTTTGTTCATAGAATCTAGTTTCATCTGTTGATTACCCTCTCATGGGGTATAGCATCTTCTAGTGTAGTGTTCTTTCATAGGGTTGAGTGTCTTTTCAGGTGGCTTGTGTCATCCTTCCACAGGTTTAGTTTCCTCTTTTCACAAGCTTCACTGTACTCTTTCCTTGTTGTTTAAAGTCCTCCTTTCATAGTAACTAGTGTCCTCTTTTCTGACCATTGTCAGCTTGTGTGGTATGATGTTTTTTTCCACAGGGTTCAGTCATCTTTAATATCGGTTGAGTCTCTTTTCACAGGAGTGCCCTACTTTCACCAGAACTAGGGTCCTCGTTTGAATATGGTATAGTCTTTTTTGTAAGAGGATTATGGTCCCCTTTCGCATGGGTCACTGTCACTTTTACATAGGTTTTAGCATTTTGTCTTCCATAGGGTTTGCAGTCCTTTTCTGTCATAAGATTTGTTCTCCTCTGATCCTATGGGGATTAGTGACCCCTCTTGTATTATTTGGCAGAATCTTCTTTCAAAATGATGGTCCTCTCTCCAAGCGATTAATTTGTCTTTTTTAGAGCTAAGGTTTCAGTCACATGGTTTATTACAACCGATTTTCTACAGTTTAGTGTCTTGTATCAAGAGCCATGGTGCGCGCCCTGTGTGTGTGTGTGTGTGTGGTGTGTGTGTGTGTGTGTGTGTGTGTGGTGTAGATTACCTTAGAGACTTTTGTATATGCTTAAGACGATTTCTTGACTTCTAAGTTTTAGCGACGTCTTTATAATCGGAATTCAAAGTCTTTGTGTTTGGCAGATCATTGGACTGGCCACTGTCTGGAGTATTTTACTGAGGTATGGCACCAGTGCACCCATTACATGAACTATTTTCTCTGTCCATTTCTTGTCCGTCCGTTCTTCTCACTGGCACTATATGCTACTTCTCTGACTTAAAAAAATCAATGAACCAGGGAAGTCTTTCTTTTTCCTAAAACCGATACAACAGATAACCAACTGTGTTGTTTTGGGAGCATAAGAGGCATTTGCATACGCTTGTTAACTAGTTGACGATTGTTTCAGTAAGTGACATGGGTGGTGGTGTTAAGGAGTGGGATGTGCGGGAGGAGTGAAATATGGCTGGATGCAGCAGGGCATTAATTGATTGTATCATGCGTTTTGTTTGTTGCTGGCGGTTCTGCCATGTTTGTTGTGGAGGTTAGTGCGTGTAGCTGTTGATTATGAACGTCGAAGTCGTTGCCTTGACGAAACGTATGTAAAATTCTTAATAATAATGATACAAAGAACGGTGATAATAGTGGCAGTAGTTGTAATAATGATATAAGAAACAACAAGAATAGCAATAGGAAAAATTATGATAATCATTCAACAAATGCTCCTCTCTCTCTCTCTCTCTCTCTCTCTCTCTCTCTCTCTCTCTCTCTCTCTCTCTCTCTCTCTCTCTCTCTCTCTCACGCACGCACGCACGCACGCACGAAGAGTTATCTTGAATTGTTAAATGACTGAGCAGACAACAAAATGGTTGCAAAGGCAAGCGGCTAATTCGTTTATAGCAATGCATTTTAGCAATATAGAATGAGGAATGAATACTGATTTGGCATTGGAATATAGTTCGGAATATTTATGTAGTTCTCACTATCCATCGTGTCAACAAACATTGTCAGAGGGCGGAGGAGAAACCTATAAAGTTTTGTTAAACTTAGCAGATCCGAGTTATTCACACAGAAATTTCAAATATGTTAATGTAGTTCTGTTGTCCTCAACAGGAACAAAGGACTCCAACCTGCTCGGCCGTGGAAAACGGAGACCAGCGCAAGTGAAGTTGGAGAACGCAGCTGAACTGAGTTTTGGGAGTGATTTTTTTTTTCCATTCTTTGCACTCGTCTTTCCTCTCCATCACTTCTAGCGTAGTAACCCTGTTCTTTCATAGTTGTCTGTCAGTTCAGGAACCTGTTTTCTTTGAGGCGGTTAAGGAGTCGGTGTCTTTATTCATAAAATGGAGTCGTTTCCAGGTTTAACGTCTTTCGCACTGTACGGGCTTTAGTGTGGTGTTTCCATCGAATTAATGCCTCCTTCATTGACAGGCGTATGTGACTTCTTTCTTGACGTTTTCAATCTTCTTTTCACATCTTTAGTTCTGTCTTTGATATGATAAACAAACTAGCTGCTCTGGTTGCCTGGATCAGCGGTCTGTGGAACAAGGATACAAAAAGATGGTACCAGAGGGAATATTTTCCGGGAAGATGGACTCCAGCTGTGTCGCAGGTCTCCTAAGCTTGGGATCTGGAACATGGACGCATGTTTTCAGATCACTTGGAAGGCTTAGCTGCAGAGCCTTTGGGGCAGTCCTTGCATCTCTTCCTGAAATATTGCCTTGTGCGCACCTGGTACCACCTGATCCGAATGTCCTTTGATCCATAGAACCCTGACGTGGTAACCAGAGTCAACGTGTAGGCCCTTTAGAGTTTTCACCGCCCATCGTTCATAACATGTAGTCATCTTTTTTATGTCCTTCTTTTACAGGGTTCAGTGTCCATCTCTCATATGCTTAAGGATCTCTTTTACTTTTCCTTTCAAAAGGGAAAAAATCTTCATCGTGGATTCGTTGGTCATTCCTAGTGCTTACGTCTCATTAACAAAATTTATATTTTCTTTCCCAAGGTTTAATGTCTTGTATCATAGGTTTTGATGGTGTGTGTGTGTGTGTGGCGCGCGCGCGCGCGGGCGGGCGGGCGCGTGCGTGTGTGTGTTGTGTGTGTGTGTGTGTGTGTGTGTGTGTGTGTGTGTGTGTGTGTGTGTGTGAGTGAACCTCTTTCCTAGGCTTGTTTTTTCAACAGGATCTTTTTTTCTTTGTCATGGTTGCGTGACTTCTTCGGCAGAATTTAATCGGAAGCTTTGTGTTTTGGCAGGTCACAGGGTTGACCACACCCCAAGCATCATTACCATTTTACCAGAGGACCACTGCGTCACGGTGTCCTGGACAACCAATATCCTCACCAGGGACGTTCGACTCACGGTGTTACCTAACGTGTCAACGAGTTCAACTCGGACTTCATTAACATCATTTCTACTTTCTTTTCCCAAGGTGTGATGTTTTGAGTCATAGGTTTTGGTGGTTGTGCGTGCGTACGCACGCGCACGCGTGTGTGTGTGTGTGTGTGTGTGTGTGTGTGTGTGTGTGCGTGTGTGCGTGCGTGCGTGCGTGCGTGCGTGCGTGCGTGAGTGTATGCGTGTGTGAACCTCTTTTCTAGGCCTTGTTTTTTAACACGATTATTTTTCTTATGATTTAGTGACTTCTCCGGCAGAATTGAATCGGAGGCTTTGTGTCCGGCAGGTCATTGGGTTGACCACTCCCCATGCATCACTACCATTCTACGCGAGGACCATCACTACCATTCTACGCGAGGACCATCACTACCATTCTACGCGAGGACCATCACTACCCTTCTACGCGAGGACCATCACTACCATTCTACCGTCACTACCCTTCTACGCGAGGACCATCACTACCCTTCTACGCGAGGACCATCACTACCATTCTACGCGAGGACCATCACTACCATTCTACGCGAGGACCATCACTACCATTCTACGCGAGGACCATCATGTTACAGTGTCCTGAACAGCCAATATCCTCGCCAAGGACGTACGACTCTCAGTGGTATCTGACATGTCAGCAAGTTCAACTCGGTGGCACTGCTGCCTTCCAGACAACCCCTTTCCGTGGGATGCAAGAAGAAGCGTGAAGGAACTCTGTTGTACCAGCCGACTGCAGGAACTTCAGGACGCGGGGCAGACAGGGAGCCTTCCTCAGAACAGTGAAGAAACCTCGACATCTTTCTGTGATCAAAGACAGCAGACATCTTTCTGTGATCAAAGACAGCAGACATCTTTCTGTCATCAAAGACAGCAGACATCTTTCTGCGATCAAAGACAGCAGACATCTTTCTGTCATCAAAGACAGCAGACGTGGAGATGACTGGCTTCGCCAACCCTTTTTTTTTTTTTAGACAGATGACAAAGTTGACACGGCAGTGAAAGTACCGGGGGCTTGATCTCTGGCGAGGAAAACGGAGCTGCTGACAGAAGACAGCCGATGACGTTGTGGAGGCATAGCAAGAAACACTTAGAGCTGCTGACAGAAGACACAGCTGATGACGTTGTAGGGGCATTGCAAGGACCACTTAGAGCTGCCGACAGGGAGACACAGCCGATGACGTTGTAGGGGCATAGCAAGGACCACTTAGAGGTGCCGACAGGGAGACACAGCCGATGATGATGTAGGGGCATAGCAAGGACCACTTAGAGGTGCCGACAGGGAGACACAGCCGATGATGATGTAGGGGCATAGCAAGGACCACTTAGAGGTGCCGACAGGGAGACACAGCCGATGATGATGTAGGGGCATAGCAAGGACCACTTAGAGGTGCCGACAGGGAGACACAGCTGATGATGTTGTAGGGACATAGCAAGGACCACTTAGAGGTGCCGACAGGGAAACAGCCGATGATGTTGTAGGGGCATAGCAAGGACCACTTAGAGGTGCCGACAGGGAAACAGCCGATGACGTTGTAGGGGCATAGCAAGGACCACTTAGAGGTGCCGACAGGGAAACAGCCGATGTTGTAGGGCATAGCAAGGACCACTTAGAGGTGCCGACAGGGAAACACAGCCGATGATGTTGTAGGGACATAGCAAGGACCACTTAGAGGTGCCGACAGGGAGACGGTCAGCCGATGATGTTGTAGGGGCATGGCAAGAACCACTTCAGTGCCAGAGAGAGCAAGAGCGAGCTCAGTTCAACAGACCCGAGCACAAGTGAACCGGACAGAGATCTCGCTCACACTGTGTGTGTGTAAACAGATCTCGCCAAACCATGGGTTTTAGTACATGTGGATCGAGATTTTGGAGTACTATTCTTTTTGTTGTTCTTTGCTATTAATGGATATAATGTTGATATTGCGGCCCTGATATCATCCCTTATGGTCTGCTGGCCTGTCGGTAAAATGACAGAAAAATGAACCGTTAGTGTTAGTACACACGCACGCACGCACGCATGCGCGCGCGCGCACACACACACGCGTATGCGCGCGCGCATGCATACATAATGTCTGTGTGTTTATATCATATATATGTTTTAGAAAGAAATCTCGTTCCTTCGGTCATTCTTGGATGTTTTCGTTTTTCGTTTCAAGGAGGGCTTCCGGGGAACGTTCGGACACACGGGAGAGAAGGGAAGAGGCGAAAGGAAATCTATGTTGTATTCAGTGTAGGCTATTCAACCTGGTCACATCTAGGCCTGAAGATTATTGTGTTTCACATGTGTTTAACAACTGCATATTTATTTTGTTATTTAGTTTGTTTTTACACAGCAACGAATTCTTTTTCTTTTTTTTTGTCTTCTTTCCTTCTTTCTCTTCCTTCCTTTCTTTCCTTCTTTTTCTCTGTCTGCTGTTTTTTGTATAAGCAGCACATTATCAGAGTGAGAGTGACAGTACACCACACATTAGAAAATTAACAAAGCCATACACATTGTATCAAACGCCAGAACACTAAAATCAGCAAAAATGTGTCCATTTGTGAGAAAACAGACTATGCATAGTGTGTAAGAGACTGGTTGTGAAAAAAAGAAAGAAAAAAATAGAAAAAACAAAAAAGGGAAAAACAAAGCTAGTTGTGGAAATGGGTTTTTTCCCCCGCTTTTTGCTTTTTTGGGCAGATGAAGAGGACAGTGTGAAGCACCAAAAAAAAGAAGAGGTGGATTTCGGCCATAGGAGGAAAAAAAAAGAAAATAAAGTCACCGCCTTAGGTGTTCCGTTGATCCGACAACTGATGCCACAAAAAAAATCAACGGAGTTGATTGGAGATACACAGCTTACTTGTGTAAGTTGGTGTTTGGGTGTGATGAACAATGTGGTTGTGGGAGGTGGGGGGGGGGGGGGTATGCAAATAGGCGTCGTTTGAGGGTGTGGGGGGGGGGGGGGGGCAGAAAGAGAGATGGGGGTAGAGAGTGAGTGAGTTTGTGTCAAATTCTATTATAAGCCGCCTGTGTGGAATGACATTTTAGAGAACTTATGGGGTTCCTTTTCTGTCTTTTGTTTTATTTAAACGGAATCATTTCTTATGTGACAGCTCTGATATGACCCCTAAAGGTCGGTTGGCCTGTGAGGAAAATGACCGAGAAAATATAAAATCTTTTCACTTTTAATGTCGGTTTATTACTTATTAGATAGACAATGTGTATGCGTGTATTTTATGTATTTGTTTCCCCCCCCCCCCCCCCCCCACACACACTCCCCGATAAATGGGTTGTGCTGATGCCTGGGCCTTGCAAGGGCGGAGAATTCATACGCCATTTTGCAAACACAAGATACACATCGACGAATTGTGGATGCATAACGTGGTTCATAGGTGTTAGGATGTGCAAATATGAAGGGGTGGGTGCATCGAGTTGTGCATGCATGCGTGCTTGCTTTTAGGTGTTACTTTTGCAAGTTACTGTGTGTGTTGTGTGTGCGCACGCGCGTGCGTGCGCTCACACGCGCGCGCATGTGTGCTCGTGTGTCTGTGTGTGTGTGAAATAGATCGTGTTTAAATCCACCCTTTTGTAGCATGTATTGATCTAGTTGCAAAGTGAGACGACTGTAGGCGGAAATCTAAACAAATCTTAAATAAATGTTAGCGAACCGCCAAACGTGGAAAAACGACTCCAAAGACAAAACACAACGCGTTTCGACCTCTTAGGTCTGCTTCAGGCAAGGGAAGAGTTCCTTGCGCTGAACTCTGCAGCGATCAAAGCTCAGTGAATTTTCATTGTCCTATTTGTTTGTATCTTGCCTGAAGAGGACCTAAGAGGTTGAAACGCGTCGTGTTTTGTCTTGTGTCTCATTTTTCCACGTTTCTCTGGGCGGTTCGCTAACATTCATTTAAGATTTGCATGTATTGATGTATTCTAGGGGGTTGTTAGTATGTTACAGAAATGATGTGGACATTGTTATAGCCCTGAGATGACCCCCTGAGGTCTGTGGGACTATAAGATAGACAACAGGAGTAACGTTCTTCTACTTTTTATGCTAGTTGATTCACTTCTCTGCATTGAAATGCATAAGCTGTGTTGCTGCCAAATGTATGCAAGGGCCTAACGTTGGTATGTCATTGCAAACATTTCAGCAACAGAACTTATCTGATGAATTGTCGATAATGGCTGGGTTCATTTCTACTATGTATGTGAACGGGTTGATTTGTTGTGTGCTTGTAAGTGTGCTTACATGTAGACGTTGGTTTGTATGTCTGTGGTTAGGGGGTGTGCGTATGTGTCTGTGGTTATGTGTGTGTGTGTGTGTGTGTGTGTGTGTGTGTGTGTGTGTGTGTGTGTGTGTGTGTGTAAAATAGATTGTTTTAATCCATCCTTTTCTAGTATATACGCAATGAGTTTTTAGGGGACCTTTTGTTTAGAGGACTGTTACAGTATGCATGTGGACATTGTCAGAGCCCTGAGATGACCCCTGAGGAATGTGGGCTATAAGACTTATAAGTTTGAATAACGATTTTGTTTTTTCATGCCAGTGATTGATTGCTCCACATTCTTGTAAACGTTTGATGTTGGTGGCAAATGTTTGCAAAGGCCTATCTATGATACGCTGTTGCAGATGTTTCAGTAACACATCGGATTGATTGCAGATGCATAGCTTGCTTGTGTAAATTAATGTGTGGATGTGTTGGAGAGCGGGAGGGTAGTGGAATGTGTGTGTGTTGTGGGGTGTGTGTGTGTGTGTGTGTGTGTGTGTGTGTGTGTGTAACCAGGCGTCGTTTGGAAGTGTGTGTGGTGTGTGTGTGTGTGTGTGTGTGTGTGTGTGTGTGTGAGGCGAAGATAGGGAAAGGGGGTATAGAAAGAGTGAGTTTGTATCCAATTCTCGTGTTAGCCGCCTGTGTGGAATGACATTTTAGGGGACTTTTTAGGGGGGGGGGGTTGTCAGTTTGTTTTAATAGAATTGTGTTTTATGTAGTTACAGCTCTGATATGACCCCTAAAGGTCGGTTGGGCTCTGAGCAAAATGACCGAAAAACTATAAAATATTGTCACTTTTAATGTCAATTGATTACTTAGATAGAAAGATAGTATATAGATGTGTATGTGTGTATTTCATACATTTACTTCCGCCTGATGTTACTGCCTGGTCCTTGCTAAGGCGTGTGAAGATACGCCATTGCAAACAAGATATGCAGCCACGGATTGTGCATGCATGACTTGGCTCATAGGCGTTAGGATCAGCAAATATTAAAGAGTGGGTGATTTGGGTTGTGCGTGCATGCGTGCTTGCTTTTAGGTGTTGGTTTTGCATGTTAGTGTGTGCGTGCGTTACCTGCGTGTGTGTGCGTGTGTGTGTGTGTGTGTGTGTGTGTGGTGTGTGTGTGTGTGTGTGTGTGTGTGTGAAATAGATCCTGTTTAAATCCACCCATTTGTAGGATGTATTGATGTATTTTAGTATGTCCATCTTTGGCAACTGGTCAGAGCGAAGAACTGACCATCAGAATTGTTTTGTCAATTCTTTGCTCTGACCAGTTGCCAAAGATGGACATCACGTAGTTGCATTGTTTTTTTTTTGTTTTTGTTTTTTCTCTGGAAAAAGGCCATGTGGCCGAAAATTAGAAGAGTGGCATTGTGATTTTCTTTTTTTTTTTTTCGCTTTTCATGCCAGGTGATTGATTCTTGTAAACGTTTGATGTTGCTGGCAAATGTTTGCAAAGGCCTGTCTATGATACGCCGTTGCAAATTCAGTAACAGATCTGAATGGAATTGATTGCAGATACATAGGTTGCTTGTGGAAGTTAGTGTGTGGGTGTGTTGGAGAGTGGATGGGAGAGGGGGTGCGTGTGTGTGTATGCAAACAGGCGTCATTTGGAAATGTTTCTGGTGCGTGCGTGTGTGTGTGTGTGCGTGTGCGTGTACGGGTTTGTGTGTGTGTGTGAGGGAAAGAGAGAGAGAGAGGGGGGGTATAGAGTGAGTGAGTTTGTGTCCAATTCTGGTGTTAACCGCCTGTGTGGAATGACATTGAGGGACGTTTTATGGGGGATTTTTGTCTTTTTAAAAAAATAGAATTGTGTTTTATGTTGTTACATCTCTGATATGACGCTAAACGTACGTTGGGCTGTGAGCAAAATGACCGAAAAACTATGAAATCTTTTCGCTTTTAATATCAAGGTCATTACGTTTTAGATAGATAGATAATGTATATGTGTGTATTTCATATATTTATTTTCCCACTGATAAATGGGTTGTGTTGCTGCCAAATCCTTGCTAGGGCGTGATTTATACGCTATTGCAAACACAAGATACGCTGCGACAGATTGCGGATTCATAACTTAGTTGATTGGCGTTAGGATGTGCAAATATAAAAGGGTGGGCGAGTTGGGTTGTGTGTGTAAGCGTGCTTACTTTTAGGTGTTAGTTTTGCATGTTAGTGCGTGTGTGTGTGTGTGTGTGTGTGTGTGTGTGCGTGTGTGTGTGCGTGTGTGTGTGTGTGTGTGTGTGTGTGTGTGTGAAATCCTGTTTAAAATCCACCCTTTTGTATCATGTGTTGAGGTGTTGGTTTTGCATGTTAGTGTGTGTGTGTGTGTGTGTGTGTGTGTGTGTGTGTGTGTGTGTGTGTGTGTGTGAAATAGATCCTGTTTAAATCCACCCTTTTGTATCATGTGTTGAGGTGTTGGTTTTGCATGTTAGTGTGTGTGTGTGTGTGTGTGTGTGTGTGTGTGTGTGTGTGTGAAATAGATCCTGTTTAAATCCACCCTTTCGTAGCCTGTATTGGTGTATTTTAGGGGGAGTGCTAGTGCGTTACAGAAATGATGTGGACATTATTGCCCTGAGATGACCCCCTGAGGTCTCTGGGACTTTAAGATAGACAAAAGGAGTGATGTTCTTGGCAGCAATGCAACCCATTTATCAGCGGGAAAAACATTTCACACACACACACACACACACACACACACACACACACACACACACACACACACACATAACCGCGCGCGCGCGTGTGTGTATGTGTGTGTGAAATAGATCCTGTTTAAATCCACCCTTTTGTAGCATGTATTGGTGTATTTTAGGTGGATTGTTTGTGTGTTACAGAAATGATGTGGACATTGTTATAGCCCTGAGATGACCCCCTGAGGTCTGTGGGACTATAAGATAGACAAAAGGAGTAATGTTCTTGGACTTTTTATGCCAGTTGATTTACTACTGTGCATTGAAATAAACGAGTTGTGTTGCTGCCAAATGTATGCAAGGGCCTAACATTGGTAGGCCATCGCAAACAATTTCAATAACAGAACTTCTGTGATGAATTGTCGATAATAGCTTGGTTTATTTTTGCTATGATATACGTATGTGAACGGATTGTTGATCTGTGGTGTGCTTGTAAATGTGCTTACATGTAGGCGTTGGTTTGTATGTCTGTGGTTAGGGGATGTGTGTGTATGTGTGTTCGTGTGTGCGTTGTGTGTGTGTGTGTGTGTGTGTGTGTGTGTGTGTAATAGATCCTGTTTTAATCCATCCATTTCTAGCGTGTGTGCAATGTCTTTTTAGGGGACGTTTTTCAGAGGACTATTACAGTATGAATGTGGACATTGTTTGAGCCCTGAGATGACCCCTGAGGACTGTGGGCTATAAGATTTATATGTTTGAGAAACGGGGTTTGTTTTCGCTTCTCATGCCAGTGATTGATTGCTCCACATTCTTGTAAACGCTTCATGTTGGTGGCAGATGTTTGCAAAGGCATGTCTATGATACGCTGTTGGAAATGTTTCAGTAACAAATCTGAATGGAATTGATTGGAGATACATAGCTTGCTTGTGTAAGTTAGTGTGTGGGTGTGTTGGAGAGTGGGTAGGTTGTGGTGTGTGTGTATGTGTGAATGCAACCATGTGTTGTTTGGAAATGTGCGCGCTTGCTTCGTGTGTGTGTGTGTGTGTGTGTGTGTGTGTGTGTGTGTGTGTGTGTGAGAGAGAGAGAGAGAGAGAGAGAGAGAGAGAAGAGAGAGAGTTTGTGTCCAATTCTGGTGTAGAATGACATTTTAGGGGACTTTTTATTGGGGTGTTTATCCGTCTTTTTTTTCTTAATAGAACTGGTTTTTTTTATGTTGTTACAGCCCTGACATGACCCCTAAAGGTCAGTTGGGCTGTAAGCTAAATGACCGAAAATCCATAAGAAATGTTCACTTTGAATATCAGTTGATTTCTTATTAGATAGATAGAGAATGTGTTTGTGTGTGTTTAATACATTTATTTTCCGCCTGACAAATGGGCTGGATTGCTACCTAGACCTTGCAAGGGCGTGTGATTCATACCCCATTACAAACACAAGATATGCAGCGACGGATTGTGCATGCATAACTTGGTTCATAGGCGTTAGGATCAGCAAATATACTTGGTGACTTGGGTTGTGCATGTATGCGTGCTTGCTTTTAGGTGTTAGTTTTGCATGTTAGTGTGTGTGTGTGTGTGTGTGTGTGTGTGTGTGTGTGTGTGTGTGTGTGTGTGTGTGTGAGGCAAAGAGAGGGAGAGAAAGACGGAGTTTGTGTCCAAATCTGGTGTGGACTGATATTTAAGGGACTTTTTATGGGGGATTTCTGTCCGTCTTTTTTTTCTTAATAGAATTGTGTGTGTTTGTGTTGTTACAGCTCTGATATGACCCCTAAAGGTCAGTTGGGCTGTGACCTTAATGACCGAAAAACTATAACAAAAAAATTTCACTTTGAATTTTAGTTGATTACTTATTAGATAGATAGAGAATGTGTATGTGTGTATTTCATACATTTATTTCCGCCTGATAAATGGGTTGTGTTGCTGCCAAATGGTTGCAAGGGCGTATGATTCATACGCCATTGCAAACACAAGATATGCAGCGACGGATCGTGGATGCATGACTTGGTTCATAGGCGTTAGGATCAGCAAATATGAAAAGGTGGGTGATTTGCGTTGTGCGTGTATGCGCGCTTGCTTTTAGGTGTTACTTTAGCATGTTAGTGCGTGTGTGTGTGTGTGTGTGTGTGTGTGTGTGTGTGTGTGTGTGTGTGTGTGTGTGTGTGAAATACTGTTAAATCCACCCTGTTGTAGCATGTATTGGTGTATTTTAGGGGGATTGTTAGTGTGTTACAGAAATGATGTGGACATTGTTATAGCCCTGAGATGACCCCCTGAGGTCTGTGGGACTATAAGATAGACAACAGGAGTGATGTTCTTGGACTTTTTATGCCAGTTGCTTTACTACTGTGCATTGAAATAAACGAGTTGTGTTGCTGCCAAATGTATGCAAGGGCCTAACATTGGTAGGCCATTGCAAACATTTCAGCAACAGAACATATGTGATGAATTGCCGATAAAAGCTGGATTTACTTTTGTGTGTGTGTGAACGGGTCGGTGATCTGTGGTGTGCTTGGAAGTGTGCTTACATGTAGACGTTGGTTTGGATGTCTGTGGATAGGGGGGTGTGCCTGTGTGTGTGTCTGTTTTTGGTTAGGGTGTGTGTGTGTGTGTGCGTGTGTGTGTGTGTGTGTTTGGTTAGGGTGTGTATGTGTGTGTCTGTGTTTTTGGTTAGGGGTGTGTGTGTGTGTGTCTGTTTTTGGTTAGGGTGTGTATGTGTGTGTGTGTGTTTTTGGTTAGGGTGTGTATTGTGTGTGTGTTCTGTTTTTGGTTAGGTGTGTGTGTGTGTGTGTGTGTGTGTGTGTGTGTGTGTTTGGTTAGGGTGTGTATGTGTGTGTGTCTGTTTTTGGTTAGGGTGTGTACGTGTGGTGTGTGTGTTTGGTTAGGGTGTGTATGTGTGCGTGTATGTGTTTTTGGTTAGGGTGTGTATGTGTGCGTGTATGTGTTTTTGGTTAGGTGTGTGTGTGTGTGTGGTGTCTGTGTTTTTGGTTAGGGTGTGTATGTGTGTGTAAAATAGATCCAGTTTTAGTCGATGCTTTTCAAGCATGGATGCAATGACTTTTTAAGGGGACTTTTTTTTAAGAGGACTTTTACAGCATGAATGTCGACATTGTCAGAGCCCTGAGATGACCCTCGGGGGAATGTGGGCTGTAAGATGAATAAGTTTGAGAAACGATTGATATTTTCGCTTTTCTTGCCGGTTGATGATTGCTCCACATTCTTGTAAACGCTTAATGTTGCTGGCAAACGTTTGCAAAGGCCTATCTATGATACGCCGTTGCAAATGTTTCAGTAACACATCTGAATGGCATTGATTGCAGATACATAGCTTGCTTGTGTAAGTTAGTGTGTTGGAGAGTGGGTGGTATTGGGGATGCGTGTGTGTGTGTGTGTGTATGCAAAGAGGCGTCATTTGGAAATGTTTGCGTTTTGCGCGCGTGCGCACGTGTGTGTGTGTGTGTCTGTATGTGTGTGTGAGTTAGGGAAAGAGAGAGAGAGAAAGAGGGGTATAGAGACAGTGAGTTTGTGTCCAATTCTGGTGTTAGTCGCTTGTGTGGCATGACAATTCAGGGGACGTTTGATGGCGGATTTTTGTCTGTAATGCAATTGTTTTTTATGTTACAGCTCTGATATGACGCTAAAGGTCGGTTGGGCTGTGAGGAAAATGACCGAAAAACTATAAGATCTTTTCACTTTTAATATCAAGGTTATTACTTTTTAAATAGATAGATAATGTGCATGTGTGTACTTCATATATTTATTTTCCCACTGATAAATGGGTTGTGTTGCTGCCAAATCCTTGCTAGGGCGTGATTTATATGCTATTGCAAACACAAGATACGCTGCGACAGATTGCGGATTCATAACTTAGTTGATAGGCGTTAGAATTTGCAAATATAAAAGGGTGGGTGAGTTCGGTTGTGTGTGTATGCGTGCTTCCTTTTAGGTGTTAGTTTTGCATGTTAGAGAGAGAGGTGTGTGTGTGTGTGTGTGTTGTGTGTGTGTGGTGTTGTGTGGTGTGTGCGTGCGCGTGCGTGCTTGTGTGTATGTGTGTGTGAAATGGATCCTGTTTAAAATCCACCCTTTTGTATCATGTATTGATGTATTTTAGTGGGATTGTTAGTGTTTACAGAAATGATGTGGACATTGTTATAGCCCTGAGATGACCCCCGAGGTCTGTGGACTATAAGATAACAAGGAGTGAAGTTCTTGCGACTTTGAGTTGATTTACAACTGTGCATTGAAATAAACGAGTTGTGTTGCTGCCAGATGTATGCAAGGGCCTAACATTGGTAGGCCATTGCAAACATTTCAGTCAACAGAACATATGTGATGAATTGCCGATAAAAAGCTGGATTTACTTTTGTGTGTGTGTGAACGGGTCGGTGATTTGTGGTGTGCTTGGAAGTGTGCTTACATGTAGACGTTGGTTTGGATGTCTGTGGATAGGGGGGTGTGCCTGTGTGTGTGTCTGTTTTTGGTTAGGGTGTGTGTGTGTGTGCGTGTGTGTGTGTGTTTGGTTAGGGTGTGTATGTGTGTGTCTGTGTTTTTGGTTAGGGGTGTGTGTGTGTGTCTGTTTTTGGTTAGGGTGTGTATGTGTGTGTGTGTGTTTTTGGTTAGGGTGTGTATGTGTGTGTGTCTGTTTTTGGTTAGGGTGTGTGTGTGTGTGTGTGTGTGTGTGTGTGTGTGTGTGGTGTTGTGTTTGGTTAGGGTGTGTTGTGTGTGTGTCTGTTTTTTGGTTAGGGTGTGTAGTGTGGTGTATGTGTTTTGGTTAGGGTGTGTATGTGTGCGTGTATGTGTTTTTGGTTAGGGTGTGTATGTGTGCGTGTATGTGTTTTTGGTTAGGGTGTGGTGTGTGTGTGTCTGTGTTTTTGGTTAGGGTGTGTATGTGTGTGTAAAATAGATCCAGTTTTAGTCGATGCTTTTCAAGCATGGATGCAATGACTTTTTAAGGGGACTTTTTTTAAGAGGACTTTTACAGCATGAATGTGGACATTGTCAGAGCCCTGAGATGACCCTCGGGGAATAGTGGGCTGTAAGATGAATAAGTTTGAGAAACGATTGATATTTTCGCTTTTCTTGCCGGTTGATGATTGCTCCACATTCTTGTAAACGCTTAATGTTGCTGGCAAACGTTTGCAAAGGCCTATCTATGATACGCCGTTGCAAATGTTTCAGTAACACATCTGAATGGCATTGATTGCAGATACATAGCTTGCTTGTGTAAGTTAGTGTGTTGGAGAGTGGGTGGTATTGGGGATGCGTGTGTGTGTGTGTGTGTGATGCAAAGAGGCGTCATTTGGAAATGTTTGCGTTTTGCGCGCGCGCGCACGTGGTGTGTGTTGTGTCTGTATGTGTGTGTGAGTTAGGGAAAGAGAGAGAGAGAAAGAGGGGTATAGAGACAGTGAGTTTGTGTCCAATTCTGGTGTTAGTCGCTTGTGTGGCATGACAATTCAGGGGACGTTTGATGGCGGATTTTTGTCTGTAATGCAATTGTTTTTTATGTTACAGCTCTGATATGACGCTAAAGGTCGGTTGGGCTGTGAGGAAAATGACCGAAAAACTATAAGATCTTTTCACTTTTAATATCAAGGTTATTACTTTTTAAATAGATAGATAATGTGCATGTGTGTACTTCATATATTTATTTTCCCACTGATAAATGGGTTGTGTTGCTGCCAAATCCTTGCTAGGGCGTGATTTATATGCTATTGCAAACAAGATACGCTGCGACAGATTGCGGATTCATAACTTAGTTGATAGGCGTTAGAATTTGCAAATATAAAAGGGTGGGTGAGTTCGGTTGTGTGTGTATGCGTGCTTCCTTTTAGGTGTTAGTTTTGCATGTTGGAGAGTGTGTGGTGTGTGTGTGTGTGTGTGTGTGTGTGTGTGTGTGTGTGTGCGCGTGCGCGTGCGTGCTTGTGTGTATGTGTGTGTGAAATGGATCCTGTTTAAATCCACCCTTTTGTAGCATGTATTGATATATTTTAGGGGGATTGTTAGTGTGTTACAGAAATGATGTGGACATTGTTATAGCCCTGAGATGACCCCCTGAGGTCTGTGGGACTATAAGATAGACAAAAGGAGTAATGTTCTTTGACTTTTTATGCTAGTTGATTTACTACTGTGCATTGAAATAAACGAGTTGTGTTGCTGCCAAATGTATGCAAGGGCCTAACATTGGTATGCCATTGCAAACATTTCAGTAACAGAACTTAAGAATTCTCGATAAAATGTGGATTCATTTTTGGTATGCTATACGCCTGTGAATGGGTTGATGATTTGTGGTGTGCTTGTAAATGTGCTTACATGTAGGCGTTGGTTTGTATTTTTATGGTTAGCTGAGTGGTGTGTGTGTGTGTGTGTGTGTGTGTGTGAGAGAGAGAGAGAAGAGAGAGAGAGAGAGAGAGAGAGAGAGAGAGAGAGAGAGAGATTCCGTTTTAATCCATCCTTTTCTAGCATGGATGCAATGACTTTTCAGGGGACTTTTTTTCAGAGGACTATTACAGTATGAATGTGGACATTGTTAGAGCACTGAGATGACCCCTGAGGACTGTGGGCTGTAAGATTAATAAGTTTGAGTAATGAGTTGTTTTCGCTTTTCGTGCCAGTGATTGATTACTCCACATTCTAGTAATTTTTTTCATGTTGCTGCCAAACGTTTGCAAATGCCATTCTGTGATGCGCCGTTGCAAATGTTTCAGTGACAAATCTGAATGAAATTGATCACAGATACATAGCTTGCTTGTGTACGTTAGTGTGTGGGTGTGTTGGAAAGTGGGAAGGTTGGGGTGTGTGTGTGTATGCAACCAGGCGTTGTTAGAAAACGTGTACGTGTGTTGCGTGCGTGCGCGCGCGCGCGCGTGTGTGTGTGTGTGTGTGTGTGTGTGTTGCGTGTGTGTTGCGTGCGTGCGTGTGTGTTTGTGTGTGTGTGATACGGAACCTGTTTAAATCCATCCTTTTGTATCATGTGTTGTATCTATATATAGATATATAGATTTGCTTTTTGGAGGGGGTGGTGTTAGTGTTTTACAGTACTGATGTGGACATTGTTATAGCTCTGCAATGACCCCTGAGGTCTCTGGGGCTAGAGGAGGAGTGACCAAGAAGTTCTAGCTTTTATGCTACTGACCACTCTGCATCGAAATAAACGAGTTGTGTTGCTGCCAAATGTATGCAAGGGCCTAACATTGATAGGCCATTGCAAACATTTCAGTAACAGAACTTATGTGATGAATTGTCGAGAAAGGCTGGGTTCATTTTTGCTGTCATGTGCGTATGTGAACGGGTTTTGTGGTGTGCATGTGCCTGTGCTCATATGTATGCATTTGTGTGTATGTGTGTGTGCGTGCGTGCGTGTGTGTGTGTGTGAAATAGATCCTGTTTTAATCCATCTTTTTTTTAGCATGTATGCAATGCCTTTTTTAAGGGGCTTGTTGGTGTTTTTAAAGTATTGATGTGGACATTGTTACAGCCCTGAAAATACCTCCTGAGGACTGTGGGCTAGAAGATAAATAAGTCTGAGTTATTATTTGTTCGCATTTCAAATTACTACAGAGTGTTTGAAATAAATGTCACATTGCATGTGATTTATTTGAACATTGTATTAGCCTGGTATGATCCCCTGAAGTTTAGTTGGTTTTAAAGAAGATGATAATGAAACATTGGCGCTGTTTTGAAGGGATGATATACATTAGAAGTGTTTTGTCAGTGTTTGATTTATATTACAAAAGAAGTGCAACGCATCGTGTGGTGTTTACATGGCGTGTGTGTGTGCGCGCGCAGGGGTATGTGCGTGTTGTTTCTACATTATTGGAATGCAGTGCAACACATGGGAATTGACAATTATCGAATGACGCAAAAGTTATCGTTACTAAACGGGAGTATGTGCTTTGTATTTTAAGTATGGGTCAAGAATCCTGTCTGCAAGCCATCATGCAAAGCGAGCGGTCATAGCTGTACACATCCCTAGAAGATCAAGGCAATGTCCAAATTCATTTCTGTGAGCAGTCATA
>CM065738.1:755680-760680 GCA_033310375.1 Conus canariensis
TGTGGTGTGTGTGTGTGTGTGCCCACAAAACAAAATAAGAAATACATTTCATAATATAAACATAATTTTTTCTCCACAAGATTTACAGACCAAGGAATTCCGATCCTCGCTGAAACATAACTCTGAGCAGGTGAAGAAGGAGGGCGGAGGGGGGGGGGACAGGAAGAAGAGGAATGGCAAAAGAGGGTGAGGAGGGAGGGGGCGCGGGTGGGGGTAAGGGATGGGAAAGAGCCAAGTGTCACAGCAACCTGTCCAGTTCACTGCCCTCGAAGTGTAGGTCTGTGGGACCACATGTCTGCCAAGATGGCCCCGAGCGGTTGGCATCAGTCCTCTTACGTCACTGACACGCACCGGCTTCTTGACGTGCACGGTGCGGTGACTGCACGTGCACTGACTCACCACTGCTGGGTCACAGCGCCAGTCACCAGGACACCATGCATCATACACACATGAATGACACACCAGTCACCAGGACACCAGGCATCATACACACATGAATGACACACCACTGCTGGGTCACAGCGCCAGTCACCAGGACACCAGGCATCATACACACATGAATGACACACCATGTTGGTCACAGCGCAGTCACCAGGACACCAGGATCATACACACATGAATGACACACCACTGTTAGGTCACAGCGCAGTCACCAGGACACCCGGCATCATACACACATGAATGACACACCACTGTTAGGTCACGCGCCAGTCACCAGGACACCACATCATACACACATGAATGACACACCATGTGAGGCATCATACACACATACCCATTCAAACCTGATGGCAGGCCCACACACATGCAATGTGTAGTGGGGCAAGAGCTCAGTTTAACATACTCAGGCATACATGTACGCATGCACATACGCACGCGCACGTGCGACACACACACACACACACACACACACACATATATATATATATATTAATATATATATATATATATATATGTATATATATACTAGCGCGCGCGCGTGCTCGCGCGCAAGCATATACACATATGGGCGCACGCACACACACACACACACACGCGCGCGCGCGCCCACGCACACTTTTTAACACATTTACACTTGGACACACAGGCGAACATGCGCACATTAACATGCATGTACATGAACACAGAAATACACAGATTCATACACAAACCAAAGAACACAGTGCAGGCCTCCAGGTAGAACACAGTGCAGGCCTCCAGGTGAATGATCACATCCTTCCACAGAACAAGTCACCAACCTATCCAGGAGTCACCTGTGACTCCAGAATGACCTGGAAACGACAGATCGACAACTGCACGGCAAGAGTCAAAATGCGCCTGACATTGATGAAAAAAATATCTGGAACATCCTGGGGTGCAGACCACACCATTCAGAAGAAGCTGTACCTTGGACGAGTAAGACCTGTCCTGGAATATAGAGCAGCTGCATGGAGGACAGCATCCAAAACCAACTTTAACCAGGCCTCTAGAATTCAGAATCAGGCATCCCGGATCATCACAGGTGCACTCAAGTCAACGCCGATCTAAGCCATGGATACTCTGACAGGACTTCAGAGCCTCGAAAGCAGACGAGATACTAAAGTTCCCATACAGTCTGCCAAATGGAAGAGGATAAAGAATCACCCCATGAATAAAAGTATGTCAGAGCCCATCACGTGCAGACTGAAGCGCAGCAGCTTTGTGCACAACGCACGCGGACTTGAGGGACAGGATCCTGAACTTCTGCAAGAACGGAACAAGACAATTCCATCACACAGTTCACTGCCACCATGGAGAAATCAGTCACCATTCCTGGCATTCTCATAAAGGGCACACAGTCAGAACCGGAGAGGAACCGATAACCCTTGACCAAGCATACTCCAAAGAGTGTCTGGACACATGCATATACAGATGGCTCCGCTGAGCAGGCTACCAGAAACGGAGGTGGAGAAATTTTCCTGAAGTTGGTGGTTGGAACGCCTGTCCGGCAATTCATTCTGACTGGTAAGTTCTCCACAAACTTCAAGGTTAAGGCAGATGCACTACAGTCAGCAGCCAGAACGCTGTATGAGAATAGAGGGGCCATACGTCCTACAATCCTCATCTTCTCCGATGCTGCTAAAGATCCTCGAAAAAAGGAACTCGGTTCCCTTGTCTCTGCCTGGCCATCCTGCAACAGCCCACTGAGAACACCGTCATCACTCTGCAACATACATGGCAATGTGGAAGCTGACCAACTGGCAAAGCAAGGAGGTCAGTAGCCCCAACTGAAGCAGGAAGTCCATGCCCGTGATGTGTTTGTGACACAGTCCATGCCCGTGAGGTGTTTGTGACACAGTCCATGTCCGTGATGTGGTTATGACACAGTCCATGTCCGTGATGTGTTTGTGACACAGTCCATGCCCGTGAGGTGTTTGAGACACAGTCCATGTCCAGGATGTGTTTGTGACACAGTCCATGCCCGTGATGTGTTTGTGACACAGTCATGGACGTCAGCAAGTTCATGGCAAGCGCTCTCAGAGGGACACAGTGCCCCCCTCAGGAGAGGAATCCTTTGGGACACAGTGCCCCCCTCAGGAGAGAAATCCTTTGGGACACAGTGCCCCCCTCAGGAGAGAACTCCTTTGGGACACAGTGCCCCCCTCAGGAGAGAACTCCTTTGGGACACAGTGCCGCCCTCAGGAGAGAACTCCTTTGGGACACAGTGCCGCCCTCAGGAGAGAACTCCTTTGGGACACAGTGCCACCCTCAGGAGAGGAATCCTTTGGGACACAGTGCCCCCCTCAGGAGAGAACTCCTTTGGGACACAGTGCCGCCCTCAGGAGAGAACTCCTTGGGACACAGTGCCACCCTCAGGAGAGGAATCCTTTGGGACACAGTGCCACCCTCAGGAGATAAATCCTTTGGGACACAGTGCCCCCCTCAGGAGAGGAATCCTTTGGGACACAGTGCCACCCTCAGGAGATAAATCCTTTGGGACACAGTGCCCCCCTCAGGAGATAAATCCTTTGGGACACAGTGCCCCCCTCAGGAGATAAATCCTTTGGGACACAGTGCCACCCTCAGGTAAGAACTCCTTTCGCTGACTCCGACACAATGCAACTGTTGCGAGTACTGGCACTGTGAAAGGACATTCTTCCATGAGTCTGCATATGGGAGGAACTGCAAAGACCAGTGGGGGAGTGATAGACCTCGGAGTGCATGAATGATGAAATATTACAACAACAACAAAAAAGATAAATGATGGGATGAATCTGGAACCGGTTGGAGACGCGTCACAGAGATTCCTTTAGGGATCAGAACGTCCTATACAATCCAGGACAAGGGCTGATTCCAGCTAATGGCGGACTGGCGGTCTGAAATCTGCACGAGCAGAGGATGAGCCTGGGTGCACATTCAGCATGTGCTCATGAGATGATGCTAGTCCGCTCGTGGAGAGTTCCTACGTCTCTCCCAACCAAGCAAAGCTTGTTCTCATCGTTGGTGTGCAGGGGAGATACATTCAGCATGTGCTCATGAGATGATGCTAGTCCGCTCGTGGAGCTTGTTCTCATCGTTAGTGTACAGGGGAGATACATTCAGCATGTGCTCATGAGATGATGCTAGTCCGCTCGTGGAGAGTTCCTACGTCTGTCCCAACCAAGCAAAGCTTGTTCTCATCGTTGGTGTGCAGGGGAGATACATTCGGCATGTGCTCATGAGATGATGCTAGTCCGCTCGTGGAGAGTTCCTACGTCTGTCCCAACCAAGCAAAGCTTGTTCTCATCGTTGGTGTGCAGGGGAGATACATTCGGCATGTGCTCATGAGATGATGCTAGTCCGCTCGTGGAGAGTTCCTACGTCTGTCCCAACCAAGCAAAGCTTGTTCTCATCGTTGGTGTACAGGGGATAAACAATGGTTGAACGTAGTTAGAAAACATCTCCTGTTTGATCTCTGGCCCTTAAAGACAATATCTATAGCGTTTGTGTCAAAATGAGACGGATTTTAATGGACAGAATAAGAGTTAGAAGCAAGATTGTTTAAACGACTTTTTTTCTCTTTCTTTTTTATTTTTTTTTTTAATTTTTTTTTTAACTTTTTTCATCTTTAACTGTTGTACCTATAAATATCAGTATATATGTCAGGTTACGTGATTCCCCAAATTCCGTCAACCTCCTTCTCATTAGTAAGAAGAGGCATGGCCAGTGTGAATGCTGGTCTACACTGGCTACCATGTCCAAAACGTCTTCCTTCTCCGGTGGGAATGGCTGGTCCAGGCCGTAACACGGACAGGAAATGTACCAGCAAGCGTGAGCAACCCAGCAGAAGAAGAAGAAGAAGAAGAAGAAGAAGAAGAGATGATGATGATAATGATGATGATGATGATGAAGAAGAAGAAGAAGAAGAAGAAGAAGAAGAAGAGAGAGAGAGAGAGAGAGAGAGAGAGAGAGAGAGAGAGAGAGAGAGAGAGAGAGAGAGACAGACAGACAGACAGACAGAGAAGGTGTAAAGAAAGATAGAAACAGGAAAGCGAGAAGTGTTGTGAAGGAGGAGGAGAGTTAAGTGCCTGTCAACCAAGATTAGAACGTGAAGGACATCACAGGCGGATCAGATGACGTCAATTAACAAGACGAGGACTAGGTGGTAACACACAAGTAGTGTTGTGACGTAATCCATGTCTTGTGCCTTATTTCACAGTATGGTGCCAACGGGCAAAACTTTGTTCAGAAAGAAAAAATTCTGTGTTTGACAAACAAAACAAAGTCAGTATTTTTAACCAACAGCTCGATTTGCTTTTGAATTTCAGCCAGGGGCATGTTATTTTTTTTTCTCTTTCTTTTCTTTTCTTTTTCGTTTTGTTTTGTTATCTACTTTCTTGCAGCTCTAATGTAGGCTTCATGGCTAGTTGCGCTATAAACGACATGACTTACTGATCTTCGGTCGTTTGTCGTCTGTATGTTTGTCCCTCTGTCTCTCTCTGTATGCCTGTCTCAGTTTCTGACTACATATGTTTGTCTTCCTTCGTGTATGTCATTTGTTG
>CM065738.1:785680-793180 GCA_033310375.1 Conus canariensis
TGCTATACTCTCCTCTCACCACTCATTTATTACACTCACCATCCTCTATCTCTCTCTCCACCACTCCATATCTCTCTCTCACCACTCCAATATCTCTCCTCTTCACCCACTGCTCATACATAGTCTCTTCACACCTGCCAATTACTCTCTTTCCCCACCCGAAAACCACTTCACCACTGCATAATCACCGCTTCGACGATCAATAATCTCTCCTCTTCACACCACTGCCAATAATACTCTTCTCCTCACACCACTGCCAATAATACTCTCCTCACACCACTCATTACCCTCTCACACATAATAATCTTCTCTTCACACCACTGCCAATAATACTCTCTCTTCACACCACTGCCAATAATACTCTTCTCTTCACACCACTGCCAATAATACTCTTCTCTTCACACCACTGCCAATAATACTCTTCTCTTCACACCACTGCCAATAATACTCTTCTCTTCACACCACTGCCAATAATACTCTTCTCTTCACACCACTGCCAATAATACTCTCTCTCACACCACTGCCAATAATACTCTTCTCTTCACACCACTGCCAATAATACTCTCTCCTCACACCACTGCCAATAATACTCTTCTCTTCACACCACTGCCATAATCCAACACTGCATAATCTCTCCTCACACCACTGCCAATAATACTCTTCTCTTCACACCACTGCCAATAATACTCTCTCTTCACACCACTGCCAATAATACTCTTCTCTTCACACCACTGCCAATAATACTCTCTCTTCACACCACTGCCAATAATACTCTTCTCTCACACACACTGCCAATAATACTCTTCTCTCACACCACTGCCAATAATACTCTTTCTCTCACACCACTGCCAATAATACTCTCCTCTTCACACCACTGCCAATAATACTCTTCCTTCACACCACTGCCAATAATACTCTCCTCTTCCACCACTGCCAATAATACTCTCTCTTCACACCACTGCCAATAATACTCTTCTCTTCACACCACTGCCAATAATACTCTCTTCACACCACTGCCAATAATACTCTCTCTCACACCACTGCCAATAATACTCTCCTCACACCACTGCCAATAATACTCTCTCTCACACCCTGCCAATAATACTCTCCTCACACCACTGCCAATAATACTCTCTCTCACACCACTGCCAATAATACTCTTCTCTTCACACCACTGCCAATAATCCTCTTACACCCTGCCAATAATACTCTCCACACCACTGCCAATAATACTCTCTCCTCACACCACTGCCAATAATACTCTCCTCTTCACACCACTGCCAATAATACTTTCTCTTCACACCACTGCCAATAATACTCTTCTCTTCACACCACTGCCAATAATACTCTCCTCTCACACCACTGCCAATAATACTCTTCTCTTCACACCACTGCCAATAATACTCTTCTCTTCACACCACTGCCAATAATACTCTCTCTTCACACCACTGCCAATAATACTCTCTCTTCACACCACTGCCAATAATACTCTCTCTTCACACCACTGCCAATAATACTCTCTCTTACACACTGCCAATAATACTCTCTCTTCACACCACTGCCAATAATACTCTCCTCTCACACCACTGCCAATAATACTCTCTCTCACACCACTGCCAATAATACTCTTCTCTTCACACCACTGCCAATAATACTCTTCTCTTCACACCACTGCCAATAATACTCTCTCCTCACACCACTGCCAATAATACTCTTCTCTTCACACCACTGCCAATAATACCTTCTCTTCACACCACTGCCAAAATACTCTTCTCTTCACACCACTGCCAATAATACTCTCTCCTCACACCACTGCCAATAATACTCTCCTCACACCACTGCCAATAATATCTTCTCTTCACACCACTGCCAATAATACTCTTCTCCTCACCACTGCCAATAATACTCTTCTCTCACACCACTGCAATAATACTCTCTCCTCACACCACTGCCAATAATACTCTCCTCACACCACTGCCAATAATACTCTTCCTTCACACCATGCCAATAATACTCTCCTCAACCACTGCCAATAATACTCTCCTCACACCACTGCCAATAATACTCTCTCACACCACTGCCAATAATACTCTCCTCACACCACTGCCAATAATACTCTTCTTTTACACCACTGCCAATAATACTCTCCTCACACCACTGCCAATAATACTCTCTCCTCACACCACTGCCAATATACTCTCCTCACACCACTGCCAATAATACTCTTCTCTCACACCACTGCCAATAATACTCTTCTCTCACACCACTGCCAATAATACTCTTCTCTTCACACCACTGCCAATAATACTTCTCTCACACCACTGCCAATAATACTCTTCTCTTCACACCACTGCCAATAATACTCTTCTCTTCACACCACTGCCAATAATACTCTTCTCTTCACACCACTGCCAATAATTACCTTCTTCTCACACCACTGCCAATAATACTCTCCTCACACCACTGCCAATAATACTCTCCTCTCACACCATGCCAATATACTCTCTCTTCACACCATGCCAATAATACTCTCTCACACACTGCAATAATACTCTCTCCTCACACACTGCAATTATACTTCCTTCACACCATGCCAATATACCTTTCTTCACACCATGCCAATAATACTCTTCTCTTCAACCACTGCCAATAATACTCTTCCACCACTGCATAATACTCTCTCACACCACTGCCAATAATACTCTCCTCACACCACTGCAATAATACTCTTCTCTTCACACACTGCCAATAATACTCTTCTCTTCACACCACTGCCAATAATACTCTTCCTTACACCATTCCAATAATACTCTCCTCACACCATGCAATAATACTCTTCTCTTCACACCACTGCCATAATATCTCTCTTAACACTGCATAATACTCTCCTCACACCACTGCCAATAATACTTCTCTACACACTGCCAATAATACTCTCTCACACACGCCAATAATACTCTCCTCACACCACTGCCAATAATACTCTTTCTTCACACCACTGCCAATAATACTCTCTCTCACACCACTGCCATAATATCTTCTCTCACACCACTGCCAATAATACTCTCTCTACACCACTGCCAATAATCTCTTCCTCACACCACTGCCAATAATACTCTTCTCTTCACACCATGCCAATAATACTCTTCCTCCACCACTGCCAATAATATCTTCTCTCACACCACTGCCAATAATACTTCTCTTCACACCACTGCCATAATATCTTCTCTTACACCACTGCCAATAATACTCTCTCTCACACCACTGCCAAATACTCTCTCAACATGCCATAATACTCTTCTCAACCACTGCCAATAATACTCTCTCACACCACTGCCAATAATACTCTCTCTCACCCTGCCAATAATACTTCCCTCACACCACTGCAATAATACTTCTCTACACCACTGCCAATAATACTTCTCTCACACCATGCCAAAATACTCTCTCCACACCACTGAAATATACTTCCTTCACACCACTGCCAATAATACTCTCCTCACACCATGCCAATAATATCTCTCTTCACACCACTCCAAAATACTTTCCTCACACCACTGCCAATAATACTCTTCCTCACTGCATAATATCTCCACCCACTGCCAATATACTCTCCTCACACATGCCAATAATATTCTCTACACACTGCCAATAATACTTCACCCCTGCATATCTCTCCTCACACCACTGCCAATAATACTCTTCCTCTTCACACTGCCATAATACTCTCCTCACACCATGCATATACTCTCCTCTCACACTGCCAATACTTTCCACATGCCAATAATACTCTCTCTTCACACCACTGCCAATAATACTCTCTCTCACACCACTGCCAATAATACTCTCACACTGCAATTCTCCTCACACATGCCAATAATACTTTCTTTACACCCTGCCAATAATACTTCCACACCACTGCCAATAATTACTCTCTCTCACACCACTGCCAATAATACTCTTCTCTTCACACCACTGCCAATAATACTCTCCTCACACCACTGCCAATAATACTCTTCTCTTCACACCACTGCCAATAATATCTCTCTCACACCACTGCCAATAATACTCTTCTCTCACACCACTGCCAATAATACTCTTCTCTTCACACCACTGCCAATAATACTCTTCTCTTCACACCACTGCCAATAATACTCTTCTCTTCACACCACTGCCAATAATACTCTTCTCTTCACACCACTGCCAATAATACTCTTCTCTTCACACCACTGCCAATAATATCTCTCTCTTCACACCACTGCCAATAATACTCTCCTCACACACATGCAATAATACTCTTCTCTTCACACCACTGCCAATAATACTCTCTCTCACACCACTGCCAATAATACTCTCCTCTTCACACCACTGCCAATAATACTCTTCTCTTCACACCACTGCCAATAATACTCTCTCTTCACACCACTGCCAATAATACTCTCCTCTCATAACCACTGCCTAATATCTCTCACCACTGCCATAATACTCTTCTCTTCACACCACTGCCAATAATACTCTCCTCCACACTGCATAATACTCCAACTGCCAATAATACTCTTCTCTTCACACCACTGCCAATAATACTCTTCCTCACACCACTGCCAATAATACTCTTCTCTTCACACCACTGCCAATAATACTCTCTCTTCACACCACTGCCAATAATACTCTCCTCTTCACACCACTGCCAATAATACTCTCTCTCACACATGCAATAATACTCCTTCACACCACTGCCAATAATACTCTTCTCTTCACACCACTGCCAATAATATCTTCCACACACTGCCATAATACTTCTCTTCACACCACTGAAAATTATAGCTGTTTTTTCCCCACCGCTGACAATAAAACTCTTCTTTTGACAGCACTGGCAATACTGCTCTCCTCTTCAAAGTCCATGACACTTCATTCTTACGTTACCCGACACCACAACAATGCGAGTCGTTCGACTGATGTCATTTTTTGGACACTCGAAATCCTCTATACATTTTCAGCCTGTTCTTTGAACTTCCTTTCGTGCGTGCGTGCGTGCGTGCTGCGTGCTGCGTGTGTGTGTGTGTGTGTGTGGGGGGGGGGGGGGGGGGGGGGTCGGGTTGGGGGGGGGGGGGGGAGGGGGTGCGTGCGTGTGTGGGTGCTTGCGTGCTTGCGTATGTGTGTGCGTGATGAGGAGAGGGGAGGAAGGGAATGGGGAAGAGAAATAAACACAAACAAAGAACATAAGAACTTGAAAATGATGGTGGAATAGAATCTTCATCACCGCAATCATACAGAGTTCCATAGTTACTGAAAATGATGGTGGAATAGAATCTTCATACGGTAGTCATACAGAGTTCCATAGTCACTGAAATGATGGTGGAATAGAACCTTCATTACCGTAATCATACAGAGTTCCATAGTCACTGAAAATGAGGTGGAATAGAATCTTCATACGGTAGTCATACAGAGTTCCATAGTTACTGAAAATGATGGTGGAATAGAATCTTCATTACGGTAGTCATACAGAGTTCCATAGTTACTGAATGGTGGAATAGAATCTTCATTACCGTAATCATACAGAGTTCCATAGTTACTGAAAATGATGGTGGAATAGAATCTGCATTACCGTAATCATACAGAGTTCCATAGTTACTGAAAATGATGGTGGAATAGAATCTTCATACCGTAATCATACAGAGTTCCATAGTTACTGAAAATGATGGTGGAATAGAATCTTCATTACCGTAATCATACAGTAGTTCCATAGTTACTGAATGGTGGAATAGAATCTTCATCACCGTAGTCATACAGAGTTCCATAGTCACTGAAAATGATGGTGGAATAGAATCTTCATACCGTAGTCATACAGAGTTCCATAGTTACTTACATAACGGACACTCACTAACGTAACCACAGACATAACAGACAGTCAGTAAAGAAGGAACAGACATAACGTGCAGTCAGTAAATACGGAACAGACATAACGCACAGTCAGTAAAGAAAGAACAGACATCACGGGCAGTCAGTAAAGAAAGAACAGATACAAGGCACAGTCAGTAAAGTAACAACAGACATAACAGGCAGTCAGTAAATAAGGAACAGACATAACGAGCAGTCAGTAAATAAGGAACAGACATAACGGGCAGTCAGTAAAGTTACAACGACACAACGGTCAGTCAGTTAAGTAACAACAGACATAACGTGCAGTCGTAAAGTAACAACAGACATAACGGACAGTCAGTAAAGAATGAACAGACATAACGGCAGTCAGTAAAGTTACAACAGACATAACGGGCAGTCAGTAAAGTTACAACAGACATAACGGACAGTCAGTAAAGTTACAAAGACATAACGGATAGTCAGTAAGTTACAACAGACATAACGGACAGTCAGTAAAGTTACAACAGACATAACGGACAGTCAGTAAAGAAGGAACAGACATTACGGGCAGTCAGTAAAGAAGGAACAGACATTACGGGCAGTCAGTAACGTTACAACAGACATAACAGAGTCATTAGCAACAGACATAACGGACAGTCAGTAAAGTTACAACAGACATAACGGACACTCAGTAAAAAAGGAACAGACATAATGGGCAGTCAGTAAAGTTACAACAGACATAACGGACAGTCAGTAAAGTTACAACAGACATAACGGGCAGTCAGTAAAGTTAAAACAGACATAACGGGCAGTCAGTAAAGTTACAACAGATATAACGAACAGTCATTAGCAACAGTCATAACGGACAGTCAGTAAAGTTACAACAGACATAACGGGCAGCCCGTAAAGTTACAACAGACATAACGGACAGTCAGTAAAGAAGGAACAGACATAACGGGCAGTCAGTAAAGTTACAACAGACATAACGGACAGTCAGTAAAGTTACAACAGACATAACGGACAGTCAGTAAAGTTACAACAGACATAACGGACAGTCAGTAAAGTTACAACAGATATAACGGACAGTCAGTAAAGTTACAACAGAAATGACGGACAGTCAGTAAATAAGGAACAGACATAACGGACAGTCAGTAAAGTTACAACAGACATAACGGACAGTCAGTAAAGTGACAACAGACATAACGGACAGTCATTAGCAACAGACATAACGGACAGTTATTAAGACAGAACAGACATAACGGACAGTCAGTAAAGTTACAACAGACATAACGGACAGTCATTAGCAACAGACATAACGGACAGTTATTAAGAAAGAACAGACATAACGGACAGTCAGTCCGTAAAATAACCACAGACAACGCGCGATAACTAAAGTAATTAATTAGAATAATGTAGCACAGCGTATTGTCATTATAATGGTGTGCTGCTGTATTATACTGTATGGTCTGTTCCCAACATGAACTGCAGCTTTGATGATAGAACAAATGCTGTCTACATTTCGGTGAAAGACAGCCTTCTGGACTGACATCATAATGCGTAACAATGATTATTTTGATGTGCATTTTTTTTTCAAATAACTTTTTTTTTTTTCTTGTACGTCATTATTCGAATTTTCACGTC
>CM065738.1:798180-815680 GCA_033310375.1 Conus canariensis
AGACTAACAGACTGACAGACGGACTGATAGACAGACAGACAGACAGAGAGAATGGCGGTGGAAGGTGGAGAATGGGAGGTGTGTGGAAGGCAGTTAGGAATGAAGGGTCTCTGCAGACTGTCTTGTCAGTCATCGCCATCTGCCACCAGACGGGAGACATTAGAATAAAAAATAAAAGGAAAAGCCTAGATGCTTCTTCAGAGAAAGTTAATATCTTTGTTCTCCCTCACCACATCTTATTTTGCACGAAAACCCCCTTTTCACAAACAAATCTCGTCCATCTCATGCTACTTTTTGTCAAAATTAACACCTTTTTTACAATAAAGCTTAACATGCAAAAACCTCCAAAAATCGAAGTAATCGTTATTTTAAAAATGGGGGCTTACGTGCAAAACAAAAAAATGGGTGATATAGAACAAAAGATATTAACTTTCTCTCTCCTCTTCTGATTAATCGTCTATCTCAAGCACCACCAACAAATCAGAACAAACAACCGGCCTTCCATCTTGGTTAGTTATTTTTGCACACACTGAATTTATAGGCCCTTCAACTAATTCTTTAAATTGACTGTTTTCACCAAATGTATATGACTGATAATCGCAAAACCCCACCTTAGTTGATGGGAGTGCTCTTAGAACTGTAGCTGGCTGGCCATTATACAAATTAGTGTTTGTTTTTAATTCACTTAAATGAACATACAACATTGGATTAATTAGAAAATCGGTTGGTCTACTGCCTACATATTCATATAGACCGCTTTCTATATACGCGTGTGTATTAATACGATAGGCTTTACCACTATCATAAAAGCCTAAAATTCGAGCAAGGCCCTTGGGAAAAACGTACTCCCTTTTGTCTTTATGTTTTGGTAAAAATATAGTAATTATAAGACTTGCCTCATTAATTTCTAACCGTATGTCAAATTTGTTAAATGCTTCTTTTAAAGAACAAAAGCTGTAGTAACCATCAGGTATTTTTAAACGTTTTAACCGATTGCCCCCCTCATCATAAATATCTATCCAATTATTTTGGGCCTTTTCAGATATGTTAAACCACCTTATTTTAAACCTAAGTTCTCTAAGAGCAGCCCTACACTTCCCGCCTTTATTGTCAACTGCATACTTTAAGAACACGCGCTGGTTTTGCTTGGTTATATAAAGGAACATCCTTTTTAAATCCTTTTTTTAAAAATCTATTTAAAAATGGAACCTTTTAAATATAATGAAAGTGCTACTTACGATGTAGGAGGGGTTTATGAGCCCAAATCTTTGGACTTTAGTAGCCTAACCATCGCAGTGGATGAATCATATGGCTTTCTAGTCAGACTTGTAAACCCACTAACTAGATATTTAAATCCTCCAATAAAGAGTGATAGAGTGCCATCAGCATGGTCAACTCATCCCATGGCCTTTTACCAGAATCAGTTAAATTTTGCAGTTTACTGCTCAACCACTGGCTGCGGTGTTTCATATACAAACCATTTAAACCACCCCAACCTCTTAGTAAGGTCAGTATATAACTTTCATGTTTATTATCAGTATAGGCGCATACTAACTGAACTACAAGTACGCCTCCCCAACGACAACGCGTTTAATCCATTTCTCAGCCCAATGGACAATAGTGCATATGAAAGAATCTGCAACGAATTCAACATTAACCCTTCAAATAACTTTAGACAAAAGTTAGACCGCAATCACGGGTTGGGCACATTGTATTTGTGGGGTCAGCGTAGAGAATATAATTTTGACTACTGGCCTGGCCACACCTCTTTTAAGTCAAACTCCCAAGTTAGATTGGGATCAATAGAACAAAAAACACCCCAATGCTTGGGCAACATTTATCTTAGATGAAAGTAAAGGCCTAACAATGCCAGGAGTGCAAAGACTCAATGACTCCATACGGACGTACGTTTGGTGTCTATTAGGAGCGCAAGCACAGACCAAGTCTAGCATAGTGGATCAATCTACAGGCTTTGACGCCAGAAAACAATTTCTAGCCAATTTAGAAGATGCTATTAACTCTGCTGTTGATTTGCCTTCCAGCATACAAAGGTACCAAAACGTTCTTTCACATGCTAGGTCAAAGGTTGACTTTGTTGTGGGTCATGGATTATACATGCTGCCTTCTGACCTTAGACTGCAGATTGGCATGATACAGAATTACAATAATGAAATCCTCATAGCCGGAGACGACCAAAACTTAGGACACAATCAAGGCTTAAACACAAGGCCCGCGCCAGCTATTTTAAAAAAAGTATCTAGCCCTGAAAGCGACCCACCGCCGCCAGTTATAAGCAGCCCAGAAAGCGACCCCCCGCCCGTTGATGTACCTCACCCCGACAGACACACTAGCGAAAAGACAGCCCTTGTTGTGTTTTTAACTTTTACTGGATTAGCCATACTTTATTTCACTAAAAATTAAACCAGCAGCCAGCACCCCCAAAGTCCACAGATGGTCAGCCATATAACCAGCCACTTTGCCTATGGTAGACAAAACCCAACTAACAACACTGCCTATTATGCCAGGCAGAGCATCAAGCGCTTTGACAGCTAACTTCTGTAATAGGTTTGCTAGATGGTGCAATTGTTTTCTAATCCAACTTTTGCCGGGCTGAGGCGTTGGAGGAGCTACTGGTCCTGTTGGCGCACTGCCGGTTAATGCATAAACCAGCGTAGAGATAGCAAACCCAACAGCTGTCAATATACTAACTATTGTAATCCCCTGCTCTCTGAACAGAGTCCTTATTCTTTCTGCTAGCGTAGTATTTTCATAAATCATTTTGTTTATAGTTTCTCTGATTCTGCTTATTTGGGTATCTATTTTTTCTCTGTTAATATACAACGCTGCTAACCTGTTTTTTTTTATCTTCCATTAAATCCTGTATTTTCGCCTGTATTCTAGCCTTTTCTTCCGGCTCTAAATTGTTATCATCTGCATCAGCCAGTTTATTTTTTTCTTCGTCTATCTCTCTCTCTAGTATATTAAATTTTGCCAAATTGTTTTTTAGTTCTTCGTTTATAGTTGTTAAAGCGGACTTAGTAGACCTGAGGTCACGCAGTTCAGCTTTAAGATCCTTGATTCTAGCTTTAAGAACCTCGTGTTCGCGCTCAGGCAATGGGCGATCATCAATTGTTTTTAAAGCCGTTTCTTCTTCAGGACTCAGCTCACGTTCTCTTTGACTAGGCACTTGAGAACCGACAATTGTTTTTAACTGGGTCTCCTCATTAAGACTCGTCTCAAGTTCTGCTATTAGTTCATCTGCTCTTTGACTTAATTCGTGAAGAGAGATGTTTTGCATTTCAGATTGCGCTGGCAACTCTTGCACTATGCTTTGTAAAAGACTAACAGCCTCAGACCTTAGATCACCAATAAAGTTTAACTGCCTTTGGTAAAAACAGGGAGATCTCTAAGAATTGTGCTCCTGCTTAAAAACTGGGTTGGGTCTGGTTTTGTAGTAAGCCGTACAAGGCTTCCTTTACTAGTTCTTACATACAAATGATTATTTTTATCTGTTGAAAAATTGGAAACCTTAAGTGCTTCTGGCTGCTCTCGCCCCATATGGCTATATAATGATTCAATTCTATCTAACATTCGTATTTGACTTAATCCTACTCCTTGGCCTGCTGCTGCTGCTTCAAGTTCTTCTTGCAATGAAGGACCTGGTTCTTCAATAGAATCAATCATGCTAAAATCGTCTTCTTCTTCAATAGGACTAATCGCGTCAAAATCTTCATCAGCCATATTTATATATTTATTATTTTTTGTTTTATAAAAAATGAACCCATACGGTTGCGACCTTGATCCATTCAGAAAAGCGAAGGAACCCCATGGCATAAAAGGCATAAGACAGACTGTGCGGGTTGTAAATAATCCATCAACAATTGAGCCTAATGAAATGTTAACAGTAAGATTTAGTGACCTCGGGCCTGACGATGTTATAATGCCAGGCACTGCCAGGCTGTCATTCAAAATAGATATTGAGTCGGTGGATCCTAATGCTACTGTCGTTGCTAACCTGGGTAGGGCCATCATTAAAAATATGGTAATTAAACTGGAAGGTAGAGAAGTCTTCTCACTGAGTAGCGCAGACATTTTTAATCTCTATTCGGATCTGTGGCTACCCAGAACAGAAAGAAAAGACAAAATCTTTCAGGGGATTCAGAGTCCAAACGGTCTTAAGCACAGGCTTAATGCTGCAGATGCAAAGGAAGACGGGGGAGACCAGGCAATAGCGCGAGCATTTAAGAACAGATTTTGCATCCCTCTAGATTTTGAACTGCTAAAAACCCATCAGCCATATTACCAAGGCGCACTAAGAGACAAACTTACTTACGAACTGACATTCAATGACAGCGGGTCTGTTATTCTATCAGATGACCCTCAAGCCAGATACACTGTCAGTAACATCTCTCTTAATTTTGACGTTGTTACTAACCCTGAACTAGCTAGAATAATCTTAAACCAGTATAAAAGTAGGGCGGTTGTTTACTTTGAAAGAGTTTTACACCACAGTCTAGCGATTAAAAACAAGCAAGACACCGTCTGGGAAATAGCTATAAGCAATTCTTTAAGGTCTCTAAAGGGGGTTCTCTTGCTATTTACTGAACCCTCAGCTCCTTTTCAGAGAGAATCTGAGGTGTTTTACAACCCAAAAATTGAGCAACTGTCTTGCACAGTAGATGGCAAGCCTTTTCAGTTGTATTCAGCTGGACTATTACCCGACCAACACTTTGATGAAATAAGAAAGTTATTCGCTGGAGGCAGACAGACAAGCCCCACAGCCGATCACGTGTGTAAAAAACTTCACCTTCACGATGTAAGACTCGAAGATTATCTAACAGACAAATATGGACTATGGCTGGATTTTAGATCAACGTATGACAACAGACTGCACGGAAGTGGAAGAAGGGTAGGGTCAGATGGCATACTCATACAGATTAATAAGGAAGAGGAGGAGAATGGCCAGATACAAATGCACGTTTTTGTGGTTTATGACGCCCAGCTGAACATTGAAGAAAATAGACTGAAAGAAATAGCCTATTAAAACAGATGGGTAGTTTGAACTTTTTACCTAAAGACCCGCACTGTTCGCTTATTTGTGGGATTACTGGGTGTGGGAAAACTGTCTTCGTGCTTGATTTGTTACAAACAGTCTACAGATTTCATTACGAGCACATTGTTATATTCTGCACAACCATTAAGCACAACAAGTCTTACAAAGAAAGGCAGTTTGTTTGGACAGATGAGAATATATTTTTAGTTGATCCTACTGACAAGCTAAACGACTGTTTAGAACATTACTATAGGCTATTTGAGGGAACCGAAACGCTGTTTATTATTGATGACTGTTCAGCTGAACAAGACATTGTTAAAAAAAAGAAGGACCCTGTCTAAGCTAGCCTTTAGCGGAAGACACGCATTAGTTTCTGTTTGGCTCTTAACTCAAAAATACAATGCTGTCTTAAAAGACTTTAGATCGCAGTTAAAATCGGTTGTATTATTCTATACTAAGGACAGGGATAGTTTTGAAGAGTGTTTAAGTGAAAACTATATAATCAGGAACAAGGATGAACTAAAAAAAATAAAAGAGCAGCTAGAAAAATCTAAGCACGCTAAACTATGCTTACGGACTGACCCTCCGAATTGCTTTGGAACCAAGGACTGGTGGAAACTAGTTAAAACATTCATTCGTAACAAAGGCATGCCTCAGGACGAAATCCCTCCCATTGAAGATAACGATGTGATTTATTACACTCCAAAAGATAAGGCTACTGCCCTTAATAATTACTTTGCCGCGCAATGTTCGGTCGATGACGATGATGAAGATTTACCTAGGATAAATGAATATTGCGGTTTGATTAGTCATTTAGTTATTACCAAAGACGTTGTTCTAGAAATACTGAAAGGTCTTGATAGTAGAAAAGCTGTCGGACCAGACCTGGTACACAATAGAATTTTAATTGCTGCTGCAGACGTCATTTGTGAACCATTAGCATACCTGTTTAATCGCTCATTAACAGAAGGGAAATTTCCTTTAATATGGAAACTGGCTCATGTAACCCCCATATTTAAAAAAGGAGATAAACATAAATGCGAAAACTACCGTCCTATTTCATTATTGAGCTGTATCGGTAAAATCTTAGAAAAATGTGTTCAGCAACATGTGTTTAAACACCTTTTAGGCAATAATCTTTTATCAGATGCCCAGTCGGGGTTCATTCCAAGAGACTCAACTGTTTTTCAACTTTTGTGTATATATGATGATTTTTGCAAATTTCTAGACTCAAGAACTACTGCACAGGTGATTTTTTTCGACGTATCTAAGGCCTTTGATAAGGTATGGCACCATGGATTACTATATAAACTTTCTGCCTTGGGTGTTAGAGGACAGTTGCTTGATTGGTTTGCTGACTATTTGACAAATCGTACACAGGCAGTAGTTTTAAAGGGAAGTAAATCACCGTATCTCCCGATATCGGCAGGCATCCCCCAAGGTTCTATTCTTGGACCAATGTTATTCCTTATTTATATAAATGATATTGTTCATGATATTGAATCTGTGGTAAAGCTATTTGCTGATGATACCAGTATATATTTAGGTCTTGAAAATACTCGTCTTAGAACAGAAATCTTAAACTCAGATCTTGAAAAAATCAATACTTGGGCTCTCAAATGGAAAATAACATTTAACCAGTCTAAAACTAAATTAATGACAATTTCTAACCATGCGGTGCCATAAATTGAACCTCTGAGGTTTAATAACGTGACATTACATGATACTGAATTCCACAAACACCTAGGAGTTATCATTCAAAATAATTGTAAATGGGATCGACACATCAAATCCATGTTGTCAAAATGTCGTGTTCTTGTTGCCTGCCTCAGCTCATTTAAATACCGTCTTAGTCGGAAATCACTCGAAATAATGTATGTCATTTATTTTGCCCCATTTCGATTTTTCGGATGTCGTGTGGGATAATTGTACAAACAAACAAGCTGAAGATTTAGAAAATGTGCATCTGGATGCGATTAGAACTATAGTCGGCTCAGTCCGAGGGACTAGCCACCAAAAATTATACAAGGAATCCGGTTTTACATCATTAAAAGAGAGACGACGACGTCATAAAATCATTCTGTACTACAAAATTGTCAACGGTATTGTTCCGATTTATCTGTCTAATCGACTTCCCCATCTTATATCCTCTGTAAACCCTTATCACCTCAGGCGCCCCCTGGAGAGGCAGATGCCAAAGTGTAGACTAGATATGTACAAATCTTCCTTCTTTCCTTCATCTACTGCTCTTTGGAATGACCTCCCTGACAATATTAAAGTATCTAATTCTCTTAGTTTTCTCAAGCGTTTCCTCAGCAGTACCGATAGTATCGTGCCTAGATGTTACTACTTATCTGATAGGACGTCAGAAATAATTTTGTGTAAGTTGAGATTGGAAATGAGTGACTTAAACCACGATCTTTTCAAACGACATCTTAGAAACAACCCTTCATGTGACTGTGGCACGGCAGTTGAAGATGCAGCCCACTTCTTAATTAATTGTCCACTCCATCAACAGGCCCGTGCTCTGACAATAGAAACTCTACACGACACAGCAAAACGCGATATCTCAACATTACTGACTGGTAACCTTGACTTGGATGTGGACGCAAATACAGAGATACTTACGATGGTTGGAAATTTTATTAAGCTATCTAATAGGTTTGCACTTAACTAAACTTATTCGGCTTACCTCATTTACCTTCCCGGTCTTCTACCTGGTATTGAACACTTTTGATTGAAATGGCATGGCGTGGTTCGGGCGTGGAGTGGGTTATTTTATTATTGTGTTGTAGTTTGAGTGTATTCTTGTGTGTTAAACGACTTTTCGTTTGTTCGCTTGTCTTTGTTGTTGTTTTGTTTTTGTTTGTGTCTGTTGATTTTCCTCCTTTCCAATTCCATTTTGATAATTTCCTGACGCAGCCACTCCAATGTACATTTTCTTTGAAAGAGTACGGTTTATAAGCCTATGCTTGTTGTACTCCATGATTTGATGAATATTGCTGCAAAACTGTTTTCGAACAAATAAAATCTGTTTAAACCAATACGTTTGTTTATAACAAATTGTTTATAAGAAATTGTTTATTATAGATTGCTTATTATAGATTGATTATTATAGATTGTTTATTATAGATTGTTTATTATAGATTGTTTATTACAGATTATTTATTATAGATTGTTTATAATAAATTGTTATAGTAAAAAGAATGTCTCGAGGGCCAGAATCAAAAGCAGAGTTAGCTCCTAAATGCGTTGCAGTAGAGATAAAGATCTAGCAGATACAACGGACTTTGATCTAATAGGAGTGGCAGGAAATGTTTATGGATTTGAGTACACAGACGATGGTGTTTACAAACGAATAGAAATTGAAGATAAAAAACGACAGCAATATCCTACCCTGGAAGAGATAAGAAATCTAAGGGCAAACGATTTTGGCAAACACGAATACAAACTTCATAAACGAGAGAATGCTTGGGCGTTGCTTCCTGACATTAACTGGGATTTAAAGTTTGAACTACGAAGCCCCCATGTATACTTTGATAAGAAATACAATTTTAGAAAAGCTTTGAATGAAGGACGCCTTCTTGCTAGCCTAGTCCCAGGAACACAACAGAAAAAGCAGATTGAAATAACCAGGCAGGGCTCTGTATATATGCTGCGGAGAAAGAAGTCCTTAGCTGAAGTGGGGGGCGACACCGTCGGCTTAGAAGAAAAGAAACACCCGAAGGTGCTGGGGAGTTTAACCCAAAACTAGAATCACTGCCTAGAAAAATGACGATGCTTTTTCGCTTATTTATCACTCCAAGGGAGTCTGATCCTAGTTTGCCAGAGCATACGTTAATCAGAGGTGTACAAATAAAGTCTGAAAACTTGGGCGGGCCTCTTAGGCTTGTTATTGCTATTACTAAAAACGGGGATGAAATAAACACTTCTGTATCATCTGACAAAGTCACTGTGATGATTGACAATACTAAACTAACAGTGCTTGATTTTATTTTCATTAAGTATGTTGATTTTATTGCGTTTTACTCTGTTGATGAAGTGCTGCCAGAAGGGTTAATAAGAAAATATGTACAAGATTAATCTTAATTAAAAAATTAATCTTAATTAAAAATGGATGATCAGGCTCAAAAGTTTAGGTTAGAGCAAATAACTGAACTTCAAGAAGAAATAGAAAGTGACTTGAATAAGTATAGGGTTACTAGAAAGAAATATGCTAAAGTTTTAAATACTCTTTCTTATATAATCACCGGCTCATCAGCTGTAGCGAGCGTAAGTACTGGGTCCGGCGTTTGCTCTTTTAGCTACTGGGACCGGAGCGCCAGCCTCTTTAGCATTAGGGAGCATTGGTTTGGGTTTAGGTGCATGTCTATGATTGTGAGTGCTGTTTTAAAAAAATTAACGCCTAAACTACAAAAGCACACTGCCATTGTGGCCCTAGCATCAGCAAAACTTTGTTCATTAAGGCTGAGAATAAGCAAAGCATTGCAGGATGAAAACAATACAGCTGAAGAATTTGAGCATCTTATGGCTGATGGCGAGGATTACAGACGACAAAAAACTGAACTTAAAAAGGAGTGGAGAAAGAATTTTACTTCGCAACAGGTAGACACTGAGACAATCAAACAGAACATTGAAAAGCAAGCAAACAATCAGTTAGACCCAAAAATAGACTAAAAAATAAGATGTGAACTAAAATAAATAAATAAATCATAAGTTTAACCAAAAAATAAATAAATCATAAGTTTAACAAAAAAATAAATACTATTTTTTTTTTTTTTTTTTTTAACTAATCGGCACCGTGTTTGGTGGGACAACTTGCAACTCTTCGCGAACAAACGATCTTTTAGGGGCAGGCTTTTTAGACGTAGTGGCACCGCTAGAAGAAAGAGTCTCTCTTAAATAATGCACGGGAGGGGTTGTTTTCATAATTCTTTCAACTTCATATACGTCTACGCTCCATATGGGGTCTGTGGCTCTAATTCTAACATCGCCCTCTGCCTCTCCAGGCGCATACAAGTATCTTACTTTTAGTCCAAAAGGTAAGAGTTTTTGATTACCTTGAATGTCTTCAGTAATGCTAATTTTTTTTAATTTGATCGCGTTCACTGGCTTAAGGCCCGTTGCTTTAAATTCTTCATTGTTCATGGCGCGTAAGACTGCTGGCAATCTCCTAACCCATTCTGTGTTGCGTGTTCTGTCCATAAGGTCTCTATGATATTGATAGGTAAACAGACGCTCAGCTAGATTCTTATTAAAGTTTTCTACTAGGGCCTGGGAGCGATGGTTGCCCGGAATTCCTCTCTTAACTGTAACCCGATGTCTTAAAAACAACTGGTTTACAGCTCCTTTAAACTCTTTCCCATCATCAACCTGAATCAGCCTAGGATACTTTAATGGACCTCGCATGTATATTTGCTGTAAAGCCACAGCCACAGCAGTTGAGCTTTTATCCGTTAAAGGCTCAGCATCTTTATACCTTGAAGCCATGTCAACAACAGTCAGGGCATACTTAAACTTTTTTCTTCTAACTTTGTCATGTGGAAGGTACAACAAGTCCATCTGGTGGGTGTCATTAGGAACTGAGTTAACAAATCGAGGCCTTATTATTCTTTTTGGGGCAGGCAGATATATTTGCCAGATCGCTTGTTTTGAAAGCCAGTCTTTCGCTTCTGATTCAGACACCCTAGCAGCTTTACTCAGTTTATCAATAGCAGCCTTTCCTTTCCAATACCCTCCAGGAGAATAATATATTTTGTACTTTGTATCGTCCATAAGAGACTGTTTTTATTACATTTTTAACTATGTTTTTAGATTGAATATGCAAGAAGAAAGATTGCTCCCATAGCACCTATAATAAAGCCTATTTCCCCATTTTCTGATCCTCAGATGGTTCATAAAAGTCAGACAGTTCTGGCGGTGACGATGTTAGAAACTTCTTTCCTGTCACTAAGTAATATTCATTCATTGCTTCATCAACGTCTGTAAATGTGTGCTCTGCATGCCCCTGTTCTCTTAACTTTTTATTAATAAAGTCTAAGTGAGCAATTCTCCTTTTCTCGTAAGCGTCTCTTGCCTTAGCTAAATCTTCCATTGCCTTGTTATGGCGTTCTCTTTCTTCATCAGACCGCAATTTACTAAACATATAATTGCTGCCAGAGAAAGCCAATGCATTAACAATAGCCCCGCCCACCATCAGAACTATTCCAGACATCTTTTTTTATAAATGAATGAATCTTTTTTTTATAAATCAATCTGCCTAAATGCATTAATCTTTCTATGCATTAATCTTTCTATGCATTGATGTTTTCTGGGATAATCCCCTGTGCAACAAGAAAGTCTTTTGAGGCAATCCCTGCAGTTATTACAGCTATAACCTTAACAACATCCTCAATGTCTAACCTTCCTAGATCAGCTGGCCTCATTTTAAACATGTTTTTTGCTAACATGCTATATCCTATACTAAGGCCGCCGATTACAGCAGAGTGGTAAATCGTATTGATGCTCTTTGCAGTGCTCATATTTTTTATTAACTAAAAAAATAATTAAAATAATCATAATATGAAAGACTGTCTATGTGCTTTTTAATCAGATAATCTTTTGTTGCTAGAGCTAAAAATAAGGCTGTAACTAGTTTCGGCGAATCTTCTATCTTTCCCATGTTGGGTGGTTTTATTCTTAACAAACATTTTGCTAAGGTTGAGTAAACTATAACGCCAACAATAGGCACTGCATAATTAACCAGCGTTAAACTCATGGTTTTATTTTTTTATTTGCTTTTAAAAAGGGCCTTAAAAAATGGCGGCCAAACACAGCGAATCTGATCTAATGATTTTAGTAGAAAATTGTAATGAACTATTTGACAAAGCGGTGAAAGTGTTAGACACTTGGCTTGAGAATGATGTAAACATTTTAATCAAAAATCATAGTGAACTATCTAACGAAGCAATCAAAGAGTTAAACATTGGCTGTAGTGATTCAAAAAAAGCTAAAGCATTGGCAGTCGTTCGTGTGAAATTGGAGTGTCTTGAAGTATTGCAACGCTTGAGTGAAGAATAAAAACGCGTTTACTTACTTTTACTTACTTTTTTTTTTTTTTTAATTTACGTAAAATATTGTGAGTTAAAAAATGAACCCCGCGAGTCCGAGTTTGAAATACTACCTCCCAACAACGTACAGTTGGAAGGTAGTAACAAATCATTAAACAATAAGTTCATTGAATTAGACATAGACATCATTAACCCCACAAACGTTCAAAAAAGCGTAACACATGCTATTTCTAAAATTCCAGAGTCTCTTCAAATTAACCCGCCAGCAAAAGTGTTGTTGGTCATTCTGATTAAATATATAACCCCTGATGATAGTAGTATGCAAGTCTGGGTTTTAACTAGACAGAAAGAAGTAATCAGCTATTACGACTTTAAACCTGGCTGGGCTGATTACATGCTTACACAGTTTAACCATGCAAGTGAAGAAGCGAAATTGCGCGGCTCCGGTTGGTCTGAAGGAACAGTCCTTGAAATCAGATTAAGACAAGCCAAATACTCTCCTATTGTCGGCAATTCTTACATCCCTCTCCCAAAAGAGTTAGTTTTTAAACGGGCAGTCTTAAACATACATAATTCTGACAATATGTGTTTTATGTGGTGTGTTTTGGCGCATTTACACCCTGTTAAAAAGAATGCAGACAGAGTTTCTAATTATGGGCAGTATATAAATGAGCTGAACTTAAATAACATAAACTTTCCAGTGAGCGTAGAAAGTATATCTCAGTTTGAAGAACAAAACAAACCAATAACCGTGAGCGTATACACATGGTCTGTAGCAGACAATCTAGTCCCTATAAGAATCTCTCCCAATGCTCCCACTTTAGGCGAATCACTTGAGAACCATGTAGACTTGATTCTGTTTACAGACGGTTCCAAGAGCCATTATGTATTAATCAGATCAATAAGCAGACTTCTGGCTTATACTACAACGGATACAGCTAAACAAGGGCTTTGTAGGAGGTGTTTGGTCAGAATCCCCACTGTAGAGGCGGCAGCCAGCCATAAGAAACATTGTAAAAGTTTTGTAGACTGTAAAATCGAACTTCTTACGCCCAAACCAGGGTCTAAGGTTAGTTTTAAGAATGTACGAAAAATGCAGATGAGCCCATACGTAGTTTATGCTGACTTTGAATCAATCTTGCTACGGTACTATGGCCCACAACAAGAACAAAAAACAACCTTATTGTCCCGTCATCAGATCTGTTCTTATGCTTTTGTCGTTGTTAGGTCAGACGGTGGACACACAGAACCAGAGATTTACAGAGGTCCCGACGCAGCTGGCCGATTTTTGGAGCAGATGAAACACCTTCGCAATCAATTCTCCAATCAGCTGAACCTTTCAGACATTAAGATGACCCCCGAAGATGAAGAACGTTATAAATCGGCCACCCACTGCTGGATATGCAACAGAGAATTATCAGGCGATGCTGTAAGGGACCATGATCACATTACTGGAAAATTCAGAGGGGCAGCGCATAATAGCTGTAATCTTCAACTTAAGGTTGATCCCAAGACATGGAAACTGCCAATCTTCTTTCATAACTTACGAGGCTACGATTCTCACTTTATCATGCAAGCAGTGACTTCTGAATGTAAGAGGGTTAGCTGTATTGCACAGTCTTCAGAAAAGTACATGACCTTTACTATTGACTGTTTATCCTTCTATGACTCTGCCCAGCATCTGATGGGGAGTTTAGATAAATTGGCGGGATCTTTACAAGACTATCCAATCACTAAAAAGTATTTCGACCCATCTTTAGTTCGTAAAGGCGTCTATCCTTATGAATACATGGACTCGTGGGAGAGGTTTGACGAGCCAGCGCTGCCAGCAAAGGAAGACTTTTACAGCCGTCTTAGAGGCGGAGGCATATCTGACGCCGACTATGAATACGCGCAGAAAACCTGGACAGAATTACACTGCCAAACGATGGGCGATTATCACGATCAATATTTATTGGCCGACGTGTGTTTATTAGCTGACGTCTTTCAGAATTACAGAGCTACTTGCATGAAACACTACGGCCTAGATTCGTCACAGTACATCTCTTCCCCGGGGCTGTCTTGGGATGCATTCTTGAAGTATACAAACGTTCAGATTGACTTAATCTCTGATCTGGATACACTCCAGATGATTGAGGATGGGCTGAGAGGAGGCATTAGCATGGCCTGTCATCCTTACCGCAGAGCCAACAACAAGTACTTAGACGATTATGATCCAACTAAACCATCCAACTATCTAATGTACTTAGATGCCAACAATCTGTATGGGTGGGCTATGAGCCAGGCACTGCCATTAAGAAACTTTAAAATGATAAACGGGCCTCATGAGGTTGATCGGGTGGTAGGACTATTGTCGCAGCTTACGCCCGATAATCCAATAGGACTAATCCTAGAAGTAGACTTAGATTATCCTAAAGAATTGCACGACCTTCATAACGATTTCCCTTTAGCCGCAGAAAAATTAAAGATGAGTCCCACAGAACCGCCCAAGCTCGTGCCTAACCTCTTAACAAAACTAAATATGTCTGTCATTATCGACTGTTACAGTTTTACCTAAGGCACGGGTTGAAACTTACTGCCGTTCACAGAATAATTACTTTCGATCAAGAGCCTTTCATGAAGCCATACATCATGAAGAACACCGATCTTAGGACTGTGGCCACCGACGCTTCAGAAAAAGACTTCTTTAAGTTGATGAACAACAGTTGTTTTGGCAAGACGATGGAGAACGTACACAATCGTAAAGACGTAAGATTAGTTACAAACGAAAAACAAGCAATTAAGCTGACCTCTAAACCTAACTACCAAGACTTTAGAATATTTAGCGACAGCCTGGTTGGCATTATGATGAAGAAACAGAATGTGAAGTTAGACAGGCCGGTGTTTATCGGCTTTGCCGTGCTAGAGCTGTCAAAGTTATTAATGCTTGAATTTCTATACGACTACTTTAAGCCGCTATACCCAGAATCAAATGTCCTTTACACAGACACTGATAGTTTTATTCTGGACATCCCAACTGAAGACTTCTACAAAGACTTAGAAGCGGAGGTGGCCAAAGGAGCTGATGGGTGGTACGACACATGCGACTATCCCAAAGATTCGCCTTTATATTCAACCGCTAACAAGAAAGTGATTGGAAAGATGAAGGATGAATTTAATGGGACGGTTATACAAGAATATGTTGGCCTGCGGTCGAAGATGTATAGCGTTGCTACCCAGACTTCTGTAACAAAGAAAGCTAAGGGCATAGATAAAGAAGTTGTAAAAAAAGAAATAAGTCACAACAACTACAAGCAGGCTCTCTTTGAACGCGAAGTATTTTATCACACAAATGTTAATCTGCGCTCTACTCTTCATCAAGTAAACACAACTGCTGTTAATAAGAAGTCACTAGACTCTAACAATAGCAAGCGAACTTCCGTTAGCCCCGAGTTTTCATACGCTATAGGCCCCCGGAGAACTGACTTGTCCGACTTAACTAGTACTTAACTTAAGATCTTAACTAGTACTTAACTTAAGATCTTAACTAGTACTTAACTTAAGATCTTAACTAGTACTTAACATGACTTGCACTTAACTTGCGCTTTACTTACACTTAACTTACACTTAACTTGTTATAACTGACTTAACCAGTACTTAGCTTGTACTTAGCCAGTACTTAACAACACATTTAAAAAACTAATTTATTAAAAATGGGTCTACAGCAGGAGGTTGTACTTTTTTTGCAGAAGCTGGTTCTTTTACTGTTTTTGTGGGGATTTGTGACTTTGTTGCTAAGTATGGCTTTAGGCGCTTGTATGCTAAAAGCCCTCCACCAACAACAATACTCCCCAGCACATAATAATACATCTTATAGTTTGATTGTGTTGTTGTTGGTGGCGGTGCTGGTGCTGGTGCTGTTGTTGTATTACTATCTAATAATTTTTGTTTTGCTGCTTGGTTTGCTTTTTGCAGTCTGTTCCATTCAGCTAGTTTACGACCGGCCTCAACACGGCCAGAATTTTTAGCTTTAGTAACACTACTCACCTGCGGGACACTCACTTGTGGATTCACTTGTGGGGCACTCGCCTGTAAATTCACTTATGGGGCATTCTGCTCCTGCGGAGTCTTCTTCTCCTGCTCGCTCATTTTTTTTAGTCTGATTAAAATTAATATGATTAAAATTAATATGATTGAAAGTAATTAATCCCATGATGAACGGGCATAACAACGTCCCAAATCTATAATACATGTCACATGCAAGAGATTCTAGGGACTTGGTTAAAACCGGATCTTGTGTTAAGTCATATTTTAAATCTTCTTCTGAATCAGTCGGCGCTATCTTGCCTACTAACTTAGCATATAAACTAATCATTGTCTGCCCCACCGATCTAACCATTTTTGATCCTAGCTGTGCCTCGTACCTGGCGTAATACTTCTCAACGTCTGATGTAGACAATTGCTGAATCTGTTCGATACTTAGTTCAACGCCTAAATACTGCCTGGTTTTTCCGCATGCGGCCAGCGAGTATAATCTTTCTTTATGACAGAGGTCTGCTGCCTCCTCACACTTTAATAGCTCGTCGCAATCCATTTTTAAAAGCAATAAACATAATAAGAAAATAATAATAATAATAATGAAAGTGATTTGTCTCCCTTTAATTACGCATAAAAGTAATTGTCTCCCCTGAATTAATTATCTATTTATAGATTAATGAGAGAGATTTGATTATTAAAAGTTGTGTTTTTGTGTTTAATTTGCTAAAGCTTTTAATATGAATATTGTACAAAGTAGTAACTAAAAAGTACTTTAACGTACAGTTGTTGTTAACCTTTAAAAAATATTCTGCTTGAATAAAAAATAATTTTAACAACAGTCACACTTATGCATAAACGCCATAAAACTATGGGAGCTTTCAGTGTGTACAGTATATATATATTAATCCTAAAAGTGTAAAGTTGGGAATATGCCTGCGGTGGTTTAGTACTTGTTTGTCATGACATTTTGAAAGTCCAAATTTGGCCCTATTCTCTGCCCTCTAGTGACTCTTCCAATTTTCGTTTGTGTTTGTCTGTCTGGGTCACTGGCGAGGCTATAAACGCCCGTAAACCCCAAATGTGGTCACTGGCGAGGCTATAAACGCCCGTAAACCACAATGTGTATCCTAGGAAGAGTCACTACAAAGGGGGTGAGAGAATTGCCCCAAATTAGGCAAATTGAAAGTAGACAACCAAGTATAAGAAAATACCACTATTAGAGGCATATTCTCAAAACTCTTCACATCTTGGCCACATTATGCGTGATCCTCCGGGTCTGGCTTGGGGCCCTAGGGAGCCATAGGGTCTCAAGTTAGACCCAGAGGTGATCGGTAATGTGGCCAAGATGTGAAGAGTTTTGCACTTTTTAATAATATTTTTA
>CM065738.1:828180-833180 GCA_033310375.1 Conus canariensis
TTCTTTTTGATATTTTACGGACAGATTCTCAAAACGATTGTTGAATTGAGATTGAATTCATCGGTTCACTTAGTAACCGATCATCGTACTCCTGTTTTCTTTGATTCAAGTTGTTGTCTTCACGTCTCGCAATACAGGACTCCATTATAAACTTCCCAAACCACGTTCTGTATACAGAACTCCATTATTATCTTCCCTATCCAGCCTTCTATTGTATACAGAACTCCATTATATCTTCCCTATCCAACCTTCTGTATTACAGAAACTCCATTATAGATCTTCCCTATCCAGCCTTCTATTGTATACAGAACTCCATTATATCTTCCCTATCCAGCCTTCTATTGTATACAGAACTCCATCACATCTTCCTTATCCAGCCTTCTGCTGTATACAGAACTCCATTATATCTTCCCTATCCAGCCTTCTATTGTATACACTAACTCCTTTATAATTTTTCCCTTATATCCTTATTCTCCTCGTGTGTTCTAAATAATGTTCGTATTTTGCATTTTAAAGTTTTACATTCGTGGTCATACCAATTATTCTGGATGGTGTTCTTGTTTATTAGTGTTTTCCCCCATAATTTCAGCTTGTTTTTCAACAATCATATTAACTTGATTTATTGTTTTATTGACAACTACGTGAATCAATTCTTCACTTGCTGACAGCTTTTTCTGAACATCTTCTGTCCACATGGAAAGAATAAATAGATGAGAAAAATCTTGGTTCCACCAATATTTAACAAGAAACTGGTCACTTTCAGCATATGAATTCCACCTGAGACACATCTTGTCACTTCGTTCATTTATACATAACACAAGAGGTAAGTGGTCAGTTTCAAATCTTTCAGTACTCTTAAAGATGACTTGTCACACAATTACTTACAAGGAGTACAGACACTAGCAAATAATCATTCAATCATTATAATGTTTCCTGACGAACAGGAGAAGCGAACTAAGTGGCTACATGTTCTTCTTGTCACTGTCCCAAATGTTATTTGTTATCACCTGAAGAAAACCAAGGAGGTCGAAATGCATTGTGTCTAGTCCTGTACTCTGTTTGTCTGTGTCCTTGGCGGTAACTAACCCCCTCTCTTTCCAAATGTTGCTTCATTTTCCGCCCTCAGTCACCCCGTTTTGAAGCTTAATGTTCCCTGTGTTAGAAATGTACGTGAGAGAGAGAGAGAGAGAGAGAGAGAGAGAGAGAGAGAGAGAGAGAGAGAGAGTTAAGCATAGTCACGTGTCTATCAGCGGCGACGTTCACTGGATCATGCAGAAAAAATGCATTCCACCAGAGAAAGCACTTCGTGAAATGAATTCAGCCGCGAAACAGCTGATATCACATGACACAGTATCCAGATGAAAGACCCATTTCAAAGATGCCCACCCCGAATTAGAGCACTGAATAATTTCCAGACGCAAGGCAGTCTCACGAAACATCACGCTGCATGATGATCTCAGCACGAAATGCTAGTTCCCGACTCTCGTGTGAAAAGTTCTTGTTAGGAGCTATTGTTTCCAATCTGTTACATCGGAAGAAATGTCGGACCGATTTTGGACGTAGAGCTAGACAACTTCTGACTGGGCACTGGTGACGCTATGGGCATGTTCAGTGTCTGTTCATGGGAAGATATATCAGCAACCTTCAGAGCACAGGTCCTGAGAGCCTCACTGGTGACGCTATGGCCTGTTCAGAGTCTGTTCATGGGAAGATATATCAGCAACTTTCAGAGCACATGTCCTGACAGCCTTGTGGCATTCTGGGTCTGTTGAAATCCGCTGAAACAGTCATGGCTTTCTGCAGATGCTTCTGACAGGTCTGTTCACAACTTGCGTGTTCTGACTGATTCACTGTCCAGAGCGAGTTATAGCAGCTGCCTTGGTGGATGCGTTCAGCAGAACTAGAAATCGGTTTGTAAAAAAAAAAAGAAGAAAGAAAAGAGAGAGCGAGAAAGCTGCCGTTGCCTATTGTTGCACCTGTTGTTGACATAATTACGTGCAACAGCTGTCTGGGTAGGTAGCTCGCTGTGTACTTGCCGCCAGCAGAGATTTGGGTCTGTGCGGTATCTAGACACATCAGTTTGTAGTTGGCAGCCGTACTACTGCAAAGACCGTCTGATCTGGAGCAGCTGTCTGAATCCACCACTGGCACCACCATAGACCAGTTAGTAACAGTTGCCTCCGTCCATGGATCTACAGTGCTGCAGTCTACACTGGCATACAACAGCCGTGTGAGCAGGCTGACGTACGAGGAGTTGCTGAAATCGATTTAGAGTAACACTTGGTGTCTGTAATAGAAACCTGCCGAACGATCGTGTTGCCGCTTCCGAGGAAGGTTTCACTGTAGAAATTTGTGTGGAATGTCTTCACCACGGCAGTGTCTAGCGATGTCTGCACAATGATTTGTGTGTGTTGGGAGGGGGGTGGGAGGTGGGTGGAAGCTGAGTAGAACGTTTTCGATGGTTGCGATGTCGTGGCAACTGATCATATTCATACCCTGATGTCCAACACCTCCGTACCTGGTGATGGCGTCGGTGAGGTGACGTTCAAGGACTCCGCTACACCCACCTACCAACCCAGGATGACAGGGCAGACTGGGAAAGCCGTTCCGGTACAGCAGCCTGTTTATGGAATCTTTTCCCCTTTTCTAACACCACACCAATACCACCAGAACAACATCACCTTAAGATGAGCAGCCAAAATGTCCGTGTGTATATCTGACGCCAGAAAAGATCGAACTTGTGACAGCTGACTTGGAACTGCACTGAGCTAGCCAGGTACTGATTTAGATCTGTTAAGATCATGAAATTTACATTAAAAAGAAACTGAAAGTCAGTCTAGGCCTTCTTTGGTGGGTTATCTCCCGCCTACTTGATATTGACTGCGTCCTGTGGATTGTGGTGCCAGGGGCAACCAAAGAAACCTCTGTGCGGCTGTGTAAAAGATGAGGTGGAGGGACGGGGGGGGGGGGGGGGGGGGGTACGGTAGAGGCATGGTATGGAAATGGGGGAGGGAGAGAAGCGGAAGAGGGGGGTAGAATGCCACTTAGAAGACACACAGACAAAAGAGCGTTTTAAACCAGACAGTCTGAACAGACTACAGGCCAGTTTAACCATTTAACTACATGCTCCGGTCCACAATAAACGTTTCTGTTACCGTAACCGTTGCCGTGTCTATGTTCGGACACATAGAATCATGTCGTCTTCATTTCTGCTTGTGCATTTTGTGCCTCATTGGGGACGTTACACGGATAATTACAATTGTGCATTTTGTGCCTCATTGGGGACGTTACACGGATAATTACAATTGTGCATTTTGTGCCTCATTGGGGACGTTACACGGATAATTACAATTGTGCATTTTGTGCCTCATTCGGACGTTACACGGATAATTGCAATTGTGCTGCAGTGCTGTTGTTCTGACTGATGTCACATGACGCAGGTGAATCCACTGTTCTCTCTACCAATAACAAGGAAACTGACAGAATTCAGCGAATCATGAAGCCCGACATAATTATGCTTTTAACATTTGTGAATGGAAAAAAAACAGACATGAAAAAGAAAAAAAAATCAGTTTAAACAATCCAAATTCTTTCCGGTGAAAATCCACTTCATGTTCAATGCACACCAGACACGTGATGTCTTCCAGGGCCAGAGGTCAACCAGGAAATCTTTTCTAATCATCTTCAGCCATGATTCCAGTTCTCCCGTGCAACAAACACACCAACGCCTTCTGACTGGTAGGGAACGTCATTGGAATGTTGGTTAACGCCTTCTGATTGGTAGGCAAAGTTATTGGAATGTTGGTTAACGCCTTCTGATTGGTAGGCAAAGTCATTGGAATGTTGGTTAACGCCTTCTGATTGGTAGGCAAAGTCACTGGAATGTTGGTTAACGCCTTCTGATTGGTAGACAAAGTCAATGGAATGTTGGTTCTGCTGGTGCAGGTGGATGTCTGCGGAATGACCTCTTCCATCAGGTGGACCGCAGGGGTCTTCCACTGCAGCCCGTGATGGCAGTGCAGCAAAGACACAGTGGCAGCGGCTCTCTCCGAGTTGTACCTGCAGTCTGCCTGTGCTTTTTCACTTCGGTTCGCTTGCTGTGCACCCTGTCCTTCCGTCCGTCCGTCCGTCCGTCTGACTGTCTGATTCTGTCTGTCTGTCTGTCCGTCCGTCAGTCTGTCTGTCTGTCTGTAATTGGCTGTTGCTGAACCAACAATCGCTTCTTCACCTGTTTCTAGATTGTTTTGACATTCCGGGTCTCTGTGTGAAGGTGTTGTCTGTCTGTCTGTCTGTCTGTCTGTCTGTCTGTCTGTCTGTCTGTCTCTCTCTCTCTCTCTCTCTCTCTCTCTCTCTCTCTCTCTCTCTCTGTCAACTAACTAGGACGAATTGTACAGCACGTGCATGAAACAGCTGCATGAAACTGGATGCGACCCTGTAAAATCAGCCCCCTGCATCGACTTCGGCAAGCCTTGTACAGCCTGAAGGCTTCTGAGCTGCAGCAACAACAGACAGCCCTTTACAGCCTGAAGGCTTCTGAGCTGCAGCAACAATAGACAGCCTTGTACAGCCTGAAGGCTTCTGAGCTGCAGCAACAACAGACAGCCTTGTACAGCCTGAAGGCTTCTGAGCTGCAACAACAACAGACAGCCCTGGACAGCCTGAAGGCTTCTGAGCTGCAGCAACAAAGACAGCCCTGGACAGCCTGAAGGCTTCTGAGCTGCAGCAACAACAGACAGCCTCGTACAGCCTGAAGGCTTCTGAGCTGCAGCAACAACAGACAGCCCTGTACAGCCTGAAGGCTTCTGAGCTGCAGCAACTACAGACAGCCTTGTACAGCCTGAAGGTTTCTGAGCTGCAGCAACAACAGACAGCCCTGCACAGCCTGAAGGCTTCTGAGCTGCAGCAACAACAGACAGCCTTGTACAGCCTGAAGGCTTCTGAGTTGCAGCAACAGACAGCCTTGTACAGCCTGAAGGCTTCAGAGCTGCAGCACCATGACA
>CM065738.1:840680-845680 GCA_033310375.1 Conus canariensis
TGTTGTTTGATGGAGTGTGGTCTTGTTTCCTGGAGTTCGATGATGTTTGTTGTTTGGTGGAGTTTGCCTGATGTTGTTTGCTGGCTGGAGTATGTTGGTGTTTGATGTTCTTGTTATCTGAGGGATCTCGGGAGCTTGTTGTTGTTTGATGGGGTTGATGTAGTTTCATAATGGCTAATATCTGATGTTTGATTGAAACTAACGTTATGTTGTTTTTTAGTTGTTTTTTTTTTTTTTTTTTTTTTTCATTTGATATTGAGTTGGTTGACACAATGTGCCGTTCTTAGCATTTCAATTGAATTAAATTGATTTTTGTTGCTGCTTGAGAAAGAGTCGATAAAGTGTGCAATTTTGTTTGTTTGACAGAATGTTGGAGATTTTTGTATGGTGCTTTATATTCTTTGTGGTTTCAGTGGATTCCTGTTGGGTGTCGTTTGACGGCATTGTGCGTTGTTTGATAGAGTCTGCCGAAGTTTATATTATTGTTGTTTTTTGCTGAAGTTTTATGTTGTTCAATAAAGTTTTTCGTCGCTCGATAAATTTTAATATTGTTGGATTAAGTTTGATGTTATTTCCTGTTTGATGACATTCGATTTTAGTAAATGCAGCTGAAGGTTCTTTGAGTCCTTATCTGAAGATAAAGATGTCGCCTGGACCACGACGATCCTGCCTCAAAATAACAAGATCTTTAAAGGGCGGTAATTGTGTTGGAGGATGCCGTCGATGAAAGGTTTAACTGGGTGTAGCAACAAGCTGGGGTCAGAATGGACAGGGTCTGGGAGAAATGCCACAAGCTGGTGTCAGAATGGACAGGGTCTGGGAGAAATGCCGTGTCCCTGCAGACTGATCGGACTCGTCATGGAATTCTCTGGTCACGTGGAAGTGAATGGCCGCCCTCTGTGGTTTGTGCTTCAACTGTGCAACATTCATGAGTGTATCCCGGCAACAGCTCAGAGGGTGTTTCGATGGACACGCCTGGTGGTCAGCAGTATCCTTGACCCTCTGTTCTTGGTCATGTGCAACAGGGCAGAGTTGGTAACCAGTGCCAGTGTTTTCATGTCCTTTTTCGTGTCCCATCCATGTCTTTTGTTTGTTTGTTCTTTCTTTGTGTGTGTGTTGTGTGTGTGTGTGTGTGTGTGTGTGTGTGTGTGTGTGTGTGTGTGTGTGTGCGCGCCCGCGCGTGTGTGTGTGTGTGTGTGTGTGTGCGTGCATACGTGCGTACGTGCGTGCGTGTGTGTGTGTGCGTATGTGTGTGTGTGTGTGTGTGTGTGTGTGTGTGTGTGTGTGTGTTGTGCGTGTGTGTGTGTGTGCTTTGGGAAGGGGGGGGGGGGTGTCGTTTTTCTCGTTGCTGTTTTCATTGTATACGTTCTAACTATGATTCTGGATGATTTTCAACGAATTGTTTCATGATTTGTTGTTACGGGAATGTAATGGATGAGGGAGAGGGAGTATTGAGTGTTTTGCTCAGGCTGAGGTAGTAGTTACATTTTGAAATGATAATGTCCTGACGTAATGGATGAGGGAGAGGGAGCATTGAGTGTTTTGCTCAGGCTGAGGTAGTAGTTACATTTTGAAATGATAATGTCCTGACGTAATGGATGAAGGAGAGGGAGTATTGAGTGTTTTGCTCAGGCTGAGGTAATAGTTACATTTTGAAATGATAATGTCCTGACGTAATGGATGACGGAGAGGGAGTATTGAGTGTTTTGCTTAGGCTGAGGTAGTAGTTACATTTTGAAATGATAATGTCCTGACGTAATGGATGACGGAGAGAGAGTATTGAGTGTTTTCCTCAGGCTGAGGTAATAGTTACATTTTGAAATAATAATGTCCGGACGTAATGGATGAGGGAGAGGGAGTATTGAGTGTTTTGCTCAGGCTGAGGTAATAGTTACATTTTAAAATGATAATGTCCTGACGTAATGGATGAGGGAGAGGGAGTATTGAGTGTTTTGCTCAGGCTGAGGTAATAGTTACATTTTGAAATGATAATGTCCTGACGTAATGGATGAGGGAGAGGGAGTATTGAGTGTTTTGCTCAGGCTGAGGTAATAGTTACATTTTGAAATGATAATGTCCTGACGTAATGGATGAGGGAGAGGGAGTATTGAGTGTTTTGCTCAGGCTGAGGTAATAGTTACATTTTGAAATGATAATGTCCTGACGTAATGGATGAGGGAGAGGGAGTATTGAGTGTTTTGCTCAGGCTGAGGTAGTAGTTACATTCTGAAATGATAATGTCCTGACGTAATGGATGAGGGAGAGGGAGTATTGAGTGTTTTGCTCAGGCTGAGGTAGTAGTTACATTTTGAAATGATAATGTCCTGACGTAATGGATGACGGAGAGGGAGTATTGAATGTTTTGCTCAGGCTGAGGTAATAGTTACATTTTGAAATGATAATGTCCTGACGTAATGGATGACAGAGAGGGAGTATTGAGTGTTTTGCTCAGGCTGAGGTAATAGTTACATTTTGAAATGATAATGTCCTGACGTAATGGATGAGAGAGGGAGTATTGAGTGTTTTGCTCAGGCTGAGGTAATAGTTACATTTTGAAATGATAATGTCCTGACGTAATGGATGAGGGAGAGGGAGTATTGAGTGTTTTGCTCAGGCTGAGGTAATAGTTACATTTTGAAATGATAATGTCCTGACGTAATGGATGAGGGAGAGGGAGTATTGAGTGTTTTGCTCAGGCTGAGGTAGTAGTTACATTCTGAAATGATAATGTCCTGACGTAATGGATGAGGGAGAGGGAGTATTGAGTGTTTTGCTCAGGCTGAGTTAGTAGTTACATTCTGAAATGATAATGTCCTGACGTAATGGATGAGGGAGAGGGAGTATTGAGTGTTTTGCTCAGGCTGAGGTAATAGTTACATTTTGAAATGATAATGTCCTGACGTAATGGATGAGGGAGAGGGAGTATTGAGTGTTTTGCTCAGGCTGAGGTAATAGTTACATTTTGAAATGATAATGTCCTGACGTAATGGATGAGGGAGAGGGAGTATTGAGTGTTTTGCTCAGGCTGAGGTAGTAGTTACATTCTGAAATGATAATGTCCTGACGTAATGGATGAGGGAGAGGGAGTATTGAGTGTTTTGCTCAGGCTGAGTATAGTAGTTACATTCTGAAATGATAATGTCCTGACGTAATGGATGAGGGAGAGGGAGTATTGAGTGTTTTGCTCAGGCTGAGGTAATAGTTACATTTTGAAATGATAATGTCCTGACGTAATGGATGAGGGAGAGGGAGTATTGAGTGTTTTGCTCAGGCTGAGGTAATAGTTACATTTTGAAATGATAATGTCCTGACGTAATGGATGAGGGAGAGGGAGTATTGAGTGTTTTGCTCAGGCTGAGGTAATAGTTACATTTTGAAATGATAATGTCCTGACGTAATGGATGAGGGAGAGGGAGTATTGAGTGTTTTGCTCAGGCTGAGGTAATAGTTACATTTTGAAATGATAATGTCCTGACGTAATGGATGAGGGAGAGGGAGTATTGAGTGTTTTGCTCAGGCTGAGGTAATAGTTACATTTTGAAATGATAATGTCCTGACGTAATGGATGAGAGAGAGGGAGTATTGAGTGTTTTGCTCAGGCTAAGGTTAATAGTTACATTTTGAAATGATAATGTCCTGAGGTAATGGATGAGGGAGAGGGAGTATTGAGTGTTTTGCTCAGGCTGAGGTAGTAGTTACATTTTGAAATGATAATGTCCTGACGTAATGGATGAGGGAAAGGGAGTATTGAGTGTTTTGCTCAGGCTGAGGTAATAGTTACATTTTGAAATGATAATGTCCTGACGTAATGGATGAGGAGAGGGAGTATTGAGTGTTTTGCTCAGGCTGAGGTATATGTTACATTTTGAAATGATAATGTCCTGACGTAATGGATGACGAGAGGGAGTATTGAGTGTTTTGCTCAGGCTGAGGTAGTAGTTACATTCTGAAATGATAATGTCCTGACGTAATGGATGAGGGAGAGGGAGTATTGAGTGTTTTGCTCAGGCTGAGGTAGTAGTTACATTTTGAAATGATAATGTCCTGACGTAATGGATGACGGAGAGGGAGTATTGATGTTTTGCTCAGGCTGAGGTAATAGTTACATTTTGAAATGATAATGTCCTGACGTAATGGATGAGGGAGAGGGAGTATTGAGTGTTTTGCTCAGGCTGAGGTAATAGTTACATTTTGAAATGATAATGTCCTGACGTAATGGATGAGGGAGAGGGAGTATTGAGTGTTTTGCTCAGGCTGAGGTATAGTTACATTTTGAAATGATAATGTCCTGACGTAATGGATGAGGGAGAGGGAGTATTGAGTGTTTTGCTCAGGCTGAGGTAATAGTTACATTTTGAAATGATAATGTCCTGACGTAATGGATGAGGGAAAGGGAGTATTGAGTGTTTTGCTCAGGCTGAGGTAATAGTTACATTTTGAAATGATAATGTCCTGACGTAATGGATGAGGGAAAGGGAGTATTGAGTGTTTTGCTCAGGCTGAGGTAATAGTTACATTTTGAAATGATAATGTCCTGACGTAATGGATGAGGGAGAGGGAGTATTGAGTGTTTTGCTCAGGCTGAGGTAGTAGTTACATTCTGAAATGATAATGTCCTGACGTAATGGATGAGGGAGAGGGAGTATTGAGTGTTTTGCTCAGGCTGAGGTAGTAGTTACATTTTGAAATGATAATGTCCTGACGTAATGGATGACGGAGAGGGAGTATTGAGTGTTTTGCTCAGGCTGAGGTAGTAGTTACATTTTGAAATGATAATGTCCTGACGTAATGGATGAGGGAGAGGGAGTATTGAGTGTTTTGCTCAGGCTGAGGTAATAGTTACATTTTGAAATGATAATGTCCTGACGTAATGGATGACAGAGAGGGAGTATTGAGTGTTTTGCTCAGGCTGAGGTAATAGTTACATTTTGAAATGATAATGTCCTGACGTAATGGATGAGGGAGAGGGAGTATTGAGTGTTTTGCTCAGGCTGTGGTAA
>CM065738.1:858180-863180 GCA_033310375.1 Conus canariensis
TATTCAACTCATGTTCGATTCCCCGAAGCTACCCATTGTACTAACAGCCTGGACTTCTCTACCAGCCAGGACTGATGCTTCAAGTAATTACTACCTCTATAGACAACAAGGTGCGAACCACTCAATAGGCCGAAGCCTTCCATTCATTCCTCAGAACAAAGGACGACGGAATGGTCGCTGTACTCTGCCTGCAGGCTGACGGTCACCTACCCGTGACGGTCACCTGACACGATCGCCTTCCTTTCAGCCCCACTGGAGAACCCACTGAATAGCCAGTGCTCAAAGTGGACACTCTCGTCTACCCAGGTCGGCATGTCGGCATGTTCTTGTTACTACCCCCCTAGACATGCGAAACACTTCCCAGTAATTGTCCCTCCTTCAGTATACGACTCGGCGTATTCCCCTCTGGTGATGCCCGAGTTCGCACACTTGAAGAACCCAAGGAACTTGCTCTCAACAACAGCAAAACTACCCTTAATTTGTCTAAATGCTTGAGAACATTCGGCCGACTCATGACAGAGGTGAAAATGAAAAGAACGCACTGCAAAAGACAGAAGGGGAAGCAACAAATTAAAGAGGAATGAGGTGAAAAAGAGAAGAACGCACAGCAAAACAAAAAAAAAGCAAACAAACAAACAAAAACTACAAAGAAAAATGAAAACAAAAAGAAAACAGAAAAATTGAAAACCTCACACAAAAAAAAGAAAAAGAGAAAGAAAGGTGAAAAAAGGGTGAAGTGAAACAGAGAACAGGAAAAGAAGAGAAACAGGCACATCGAAAAAGACAAGTATAGCCGGAAAATAAAAAATGAAAGAGAGAAAAAAAGGTTAAATAAAATCAAGAGAATAAACGGCAAAAGGAAAAGGAAACATGGAATGATACAATGAAAGGAAGCAGAGGCAAAGGAAACATGGAATGATACAGTGAAAGGAAGCAGAGGCAAAGGAAAAGGAAACATGGAATGATACAATGAAAGGAAGCAGGAAAAGGAAAAGGAAACATGGAATGATACAATGAAAGGAAGCAGGAAAAGGAAAAGGAAACATGGAATGATACAATGAAAGGAAGCAGGAAAAGGAAACATGGAATGATACAATGAAAGGAAGCAGGAAAAGGAAACATGGAATGATACAATGAAAGGAAGCAGGAAAGGAAAAGGAAACATGGAATGATACATGAAAGGAAGCAGGGAAAGGAAAAGGAACATGGAATGATACAATGAAAGGAAGCAGGAAAGGAAAAGGAAACATGGAATGATACAATGAAAGGAAGCAGGAAAAGGAAAGGAAACATGGAATGATACAATGAAAGGAAGCAGGAAAAGGAAAAGGAAACATGGAATGATACAATGAAAGGAAGCAGGAAAAGGAAAAGGAAACATGGAATGATACAATGAAAGGAAGCAGGAAAAGGAAACATGGAATGATACAATGAAAGGAAGCAGGAAAGGAAAGGAAACATGGAATGATACAATGAAAGGAAGCAGGAAAAGGAAACATGGAATGATACAATGAAAGGAAGCAGGAAAAGGAAACATGGAATGATACAATGAAAGGAAGCAGGAAAAGGAACAGGAAACATGAAATGATAGCAATGGAAAGGAATGCATGAAAAGGAAAAGGAAACATGGAATGATACAATGAAGGAAGCAGGAAAGGAAAAGGTAACATGGAATGATACATGAAAGAAGCAGAAAAGAAACTGGAAGATACAAGAAAGAAGCAGGAAAAGGAAACATGGAATGATACAATGAAAGGAAGCAGGAAAAGGAAAAGGACATGGAATGATACAATGAAAGGAAGCAGGAAAAGGAAAAGGAAACATGGAATGATACAATGAAAGGAAGCAGGAAAGGAAACATGGAATGATACATGAAAGACAAAAGAAAAGAAAACAGGAATGAAAATGAAAGAAAAAAGGAAAATGAAGCAGAAAGAAAGGAAAGGAAAAGGAAACATGGAATGATACAAGAAAGGAAGCAAGGAAAGAAACAGAGACAAACAGAAAAACAAGGAAAGGAAATGAATATGAAATGAAAGGAAGCAGGAAAAGGAAACATGGAATGATACAATGAAAGGAAGCAGGAAAAGGAAACATGAATGATACAATGAAAGGAAGCAGGAAAAGGAAAAGAAACATGGAATGATACAATGAAAGAAGCAAGCAAAGGAAAAGGAAACATGGAATGATACAATGAAAGGAAGCAGGAAAAGGAAAAGGAAACATGGAATGATACAATGAAAGGAAGCAGGAAAAGGAAAGAACATGGAATGATACAATGAAAGGAAGCAGGATAAAAGGAAAAGGAAACATGGAATGATACAATGAAAGGAAGCAGGAAAAGGAAGGAAACATGGAATGATACAATGAAAGGAACAGGAAAAGGAAAAGGAAACATGGAATGATACAATGAAAGGAAGCAGAAAAGGAAAAGGAAACATGGAATGATACAATGAAAGGAAGCAGAGAAAGGAAAAGGAAACATGGAATGATACAATGAAAGGAAGCAGGAAAAGGAAAGAACATGGAATGATACAATGAAAGGAGCAGAGCAAAGGAAAGGAAACATGGAATGATACAATGAAAGGAAGCAGGAAAAGGAAAGACATGGAATGATACAATGAAAGGAAGCAAGGAAAGGAAAAGGAAACATGGAATGATACAATGAAAGGAAGCAGGAAAAGGAAAGGAAACATGGAATGATACAATGAAAGGAAGCAGGAAAAAAGGAAACATGGAATGATACAATGAAAGGAAGCAGGAAAAGGAAAAGGAAACATGGAATGATACAATGAAAGGAAGCAGGAAAAGGAAAAGGAAACATGGAATGATACAATGAAAGGAAGCAGGAAAAGGAAAGGAAACATGGAATGATACAATGAAAGGAAGCGAAAGGAAAAGGAAACATGGAATGATACAATGAAAGGAAGCAGGAAAAGGAAAAGGAAACATGGAATGATACAATGAAAGGAAGCAGGAAAGGAAAGGAAACATGGAATGATACAATGAAAGGAAGCAGGAAAAGGAAAGAAACATGGAATGATACAATGAAAGGAAGCAGGAAAAGGAAAACTGGAATGATACAATGAAAGGAAGCAGGAAAAGGAAACATGGAATGATACAATGAAAGGAAGCAGGAAAAGGAAACATGGAAGAACATGAAGGAAGCAAGAAAAGGAAACTGGAAGATACAATGAAAGGAAAAGGAAAAGGAAACATGGAATGATACAATGAAAGGAAGCAGGGAAAGGAAAGGAAACATGGAATGATACAATGAAAGGAAGCAGGAAAAGGAAAAGGAAACATGGAATGATACAATGAAAGGAAGCAGGAAAAGGAAGAACATGGAATGATACAATGAAAGGAAGCAGGAAAGGAAAAGGAAACATGGAATGATACAATGAAAGGAAGCAGGAAAAGGAAACATGGAATGATACAATGAAAGGAAGCAGAGGAAAAGGAAAAGGAAACATGGAATGATACAATGAAAGGAAGCAGGAAAAGGAAACATGGAATGATACAATGAAAGGAAGCAGGAAAAGGAAACATGGAATGATACAATGAAAGGAAGCAGGAAAAGAAAAGGAAACATGGAATGATACAATGAAAGGAAGCAGGAAAAGGAAAAGGAAACATGGAATGATACAATGAAAGGAAGCAGGGAAAAGGGAAACATGGAATGATACAATGAAAGGAAGCAGGAAAAGGAAAAGGAAACATGGAATGATACAATGAAAGGAAGCAGGAAAGGAAAAGGAAACATGGAATGATACAATGAAAGGAAGCAGAAAGGAAAAGGAAACATGAATGATACAATGAAAGGAAGCAGGAAAAGGAAAAGGAAACATGGAATGATACAATGAAAGGAAGCAGGAAAAGGAAAGGAAACATGGAATGATACAATGAAAGGAAGCAGGAAAAGGAAACATGGAATGATACAATGAAAGGAAGCAGGAAAAGGAAACATGGAATGATACAATGAAAGGAAGCAGGAAAAGGAAAAGGAAACATGGAATGATACAATGAAAGGAAGCAGGAAAAGGAAAAGGAAACATGGAATGATACAATGAAAGGAAGCAGAGGCAAAGGAAAAGGAAAGAAAACATAAAAAAAAAGAAAAAGCGGAATAGAAAATGAAAGAAAACACAGGAAAATCCCAGAAAACAAAGGAAAGAAAAAGAGACCAAAGAAAAACAAAACAAAAAGACAAGAACAAACAAGAAAACAGAGGAAAGGAAATCGAAGGTGAAAAACAAAGGAAATGAAAACAAAGGGAAGGAAAACAAAGGAAAGTAAAACAAAGGAGAGGGATGGAAAACAAAGGAAAAGACCAGACAACTAAAGGAGACAGGAAAGCGAAGAGGCCATGAAGGGAAAGACAGCCAGGGAAGAGAACATAACTGAAACGAAACAACAAGAAGGGAAAGGTAACCGGAAACTGAGGGAAAGTAACAGAAAATAGGAAAGGAACAGGGGGGGGGGGGGGGGAGGAATAAAAGAAAAAATACAAACAAAAGACAGATAGATAGACGAGGGAAAATGGAAGAGAAAGCACAGTGTTGGTAAAGGAAAATTAAGGGAAAATAACATCCAGCCATGCTGCGCTCCGATTGAACACAATAAAGAGTCTATTCCCGTTGGTCAATGATGCTGACTCCTACTCTCTACCCGACGACTTGTTACTCAGCTGATGTGATCTTCCTTAACACTGCGTCTGTCCATGGATCATGTCTTCCTCTGCTGGATATTCCACGAAAAGACAGGTATCTGTGTGTCGTCTTCTGAGCGGTGTAACCACGGCCAGACTCCTCAGCCATGGCTCATCCCAAAGATGGGAAAAAAGGGGCAGCAGAGGGACATCCGGAGTCATGAACCGGGTGTGGCCCAACCCCCCTAGAGTGTCAGGAGATAAGGGCCGAAACACTTGCTTGAAGGGGCTTCTTTTCTGAGGACTCTCTGCTGCCACGCTCTCCACGAGTTTCTTTCTGCTGTTCAAATTA
>CM065738.1:868180-893180 GCA_033310375.1 Conus canariensis
AGTTTATCAGTTTGGAAAATATCTAATTCCATGGCCCCACCACATGGCACCATTTTAGCAAACTTTACAGCCGAAACTGTGTAACAACTTTTTTTTCCAAAAATTATTATAAGTAGAGAAATACACACGTCAAAAATCTCGTTGAAATTGTTACTTAAAAAAATGATATTCCTATTATTCCAGGTAGTAACAAAGATATAAACAAAAATAAGGATAAGAACGAAACTCTAATCCTAGTCGCAGCACAACCTTACACTGTACAAAAGATAAAACAAAATAGAAACATCATTCAGGGAGGAAACCCACCACAACACACACACAACACACACACACACACAACGAAGAAGAGAGAGAGAGAGAGAGAGAGAGAGAGGGGGGGGAGAGAGAGAGAGAGAGAGAGGGGAGAGAGAGAGAGAGAGAGAGTAACATACAGACAGGCAGACTGACAGACATACTTGCATATAGAAAGCACATGAGGTGAGCCAACTGTTTTGAACTTGGCTGTGGATGGCTTGCAATATCCGTGTGAGTGTGTGTGTGCGCGCGTGTGAGTTGTGTGTGTGTGTGTGTGTGTGTGTGTGTGTGTGTGTGTGTGTGTGTTGTGTGTGTGTGTGTGTGTGTGTGTGTGATGTAAATGTCCAACACTGGTATAATCATAACAAAAATGAAATAAGGTACAAATCAACATGCACTCAAAACTGAATTCATGTCTGCAAGCAGGATCTCACGGCTGAAATTGTCAGGGCCCATTTCTGACAAAAACGCAGTAACCCAAGAACACAAGACAATTGCCGGATTCTGGAACGTTCTCTCTCTCCTCTCTCTCTCTCTCTCTCTCTCTCCTCTCTCTCTCTCTCTCTCTCTCTCTCTCTCTCTCTCTCTCTCTCTCTCTCTCTCTCTCTCTCTCTCTCTCCATCGCCATCTCGAAGGTAACCCTACCCGTCCGCATTTGTTACTATGGCAACCAAAGGGTGATAAAAACGAACAACTGTAAAGTCTGTTTTATAAAAATAGCACCAGTATTTGCTGCATATATTGTTTCTCATACAGTATCACACTGATTTGCTGTTGTTGATTTTTACTAGATTGTTTGTTGTTGTTGATCGTATTGTTTTGTTTTGTTTTTCTTGTTTTTTAAGCGTTTTTTTCCCATTGCAGTTTTTAACTGTGCTGATGCTGATGCTGATTGCTGTTTGGTTTGTTTGTCCTTATTACAGCTACTGCTGCTTGCTGATGCTAATGCTGATTGTTGTTGTTTGGTTTGTTTGTTCTTGTTGCAGCTACTGCTGCTTTGCTGTCGTTATATAATCTAAAATATTTGGTCGGCCAAACAAGGAAATAGTTGTAGCCACAATCATCATCATCATCATAATTATCACACATCACCTATTCTTTTTCTCCATTATCATTTTCATCATTTTCTTGTTCCTCCTCCTCCTCCTCCTCCTCTTCCTCCTCCTCCTCCTCTTCCTCCTCCTCTCCTCCCCCTCCCCCTTCTCCCCCTCCCCCCTCCCCCTTCTCCTCCTCCCCCTCACCCTTCTCCTCCTCCTCCTCCTCCCACTTCTCCTCCCCCTCCCCCCTTCTCCTCCTCCCCCTTCTCCTCCTCCCCCTCCCCCTTCTCCTCCTCCTCCCCCCTCCCCCTTCTCCTCCCCCTCCCCCTTCTCCTCCTCCCCCTCCCACTTCTCCTCCTCCTCCCCTTCTCCTCCTCCTCCCCCCTCCCCCTTCTCCTCCCCCTCCCCCTTCTCCTCCTCCCCCTCCCACTTCTCCTCCTCCTCCCCCTTCTCCTCCTCCTCCCCCCTCCCCCTTCTCCTCCCCCTCCCCCTTCTCCTCCTCCCCCTCCCCCTTCTCCTCCTCCTCCCCCTCCCCCTTCTCCTCCCCCTCCCCCTTCTCCTCCTCCCCTCCCACTTCTCCTCCTCCCCCTTCTCCTCCTCCCCCTCCCCCTTCTCCTCCTCCCCCTCCCACTTCTCCTCCTCCTCCCCCTCTCCTCCTCCTCCCCTCCCTCCTCCCCCCTTCTCCTCCCCCTCCCCCTTCTCCTCCTCCCTCCTCCCCCTTCTCCTCCTCCTCCCCCCTCCCCCTTCTCCTCCCCCTCCCCCTTCTCCTCCCCTCCCCTTTCTCCTCCTCCTCCCCCCTCCCCCTTCTCCTCCCCCTCCCCCTTCTCCTCCCCCCTCCCACTTCTCCTCCTCCTCCCCCTCCCCTTCTCCTCCCCCTCCCCCTTCTCCTCCTCCTTCTCCTACTCCTTTCTTCTTGTTCTTCTTACTTTTTCGTCCTCTTTATTCTTTCTCCTCCTTCTCCTCCCCCTCCTCCTTCTCCTCCTCCTTCTCCTCCCCCTCCTCCTTCTCCTCCTCCTCCTCCTCCCCCTCCCCCCTTCTCCTCCTCCTCCTCCTTCTCCTCCCTCCTCCTCCCTCCTCCCTCCCCCTTCTCCTCCTCCTCCTTCCCCCTCCCCCTTCTCCTCTCTCCTCCTTCCCTCCTCCTCCTCCCCCTCCCCCTTCTCCTCCCCTCCTCCTCCCCCTCCCCCTTCTCCTCCTCCTCCTCCCCCTCCCCCTTCTCCTCTTCCTCCTCCCCCTCCCCCTTCTCCTCCTCCTCCTCCCCCTCCCCTTCTCCTCCTCCTCCTCCCCTCCCCTTCTCCTCCTCGTCCTCTTCCTCCCCCTTCTCCTCCTCCTCCTCCTTCTCCTCCTCCTCCTCCCCCTCCCCCTTCTCCTCCTCCTCCTTCTCCTCCTCCTCCTCCCCCTCCCCCTTCTCCTCCTCCTCCTCTTCCTCCTCCCCCTCCCCCTTCTCCTCCTCCTCCTCCTTCTCCTCCTCCCCCTCCCCCTTCTCCTTCTCCTCCTTCTCCTCCTCGTCCTCTTCCTCCCCCTTCTCCTCCTCCTCCTCCTCCTTCTCTTCGTCCCTCTTGCTGTCAGGGCTTGCGTTATTACCCAACTGAAGTGATGTGTAAGAAGAGAGTGGGGGTGAGGACGGAGGTCCAGTTGTGGATTGTCATTACCATCGCAATTATTGTATTTCATCAGCATCACTTTCATCAACTATGGTAAGACGCCTTAACGAAAACTTCATCTTTTTATTATTTGATCAATAGATTTATAAGTTAGTTCATCATCATCATCATCATCATCATCATCATCATCATCATCATCATACATCATCATCATCATCTTCATTATTGAAACCGTGTCAATGATGATGTTGATAGTGATAAAAATGTAAATCATGCCTTCAAGCTTAAAGATGATGACGACGACGACGACGACGACGACGAAGACGACGACGATGTTGATGATGATGATGCTGGTGGTGATGATGGTGGAGGTGGTGATGGTGGTGGTGATGGTGGTGGTGGTGATGATGACAATGACGACGACGACGATAACGACGAGGACACTGACCACTACATTGATGCTGATGGTACAGAAAAAGAAGCGGGTGTTAAACACCGAACATCAATTGAACGCAGCCGCATCCAAGTGAAGGACAAAATAAACAAGAAAACAAACAAAAAGCACAGCACGTGATCTACTGATGATCAAACTGAACAAATTATACAGAACGGGAAGACAAGAAGACTGACAGACAGACAGAGACAAAGACAAAGACGGATAGAGAGAAGAAGGGTGCGACGAAGAGAGAGAGAGAGAGAGAGAGAGAGAGAGAGAGAGAGAGAGAGAGACAGAGAGAGACAGAGACAGAGACAGAGACAGAGAAACAGAGAGACAGAGAGCTGCAAGGATTCATTTCTCTGTCTCTCTTTCTATCTTCGCCTCTGTGTTAGTTCAGTCTACATTTAGCAAACATGGAAATAAAGACAGAGATACAGAGATGTAACGAGACATAGAAAAGAGACAGACAGACAGATAGACAGAATAAGAGACAAAGACATAGAGGCAGAAAGAGATAAAAAGACAGACAGAAACAGAAACAGGGAGACTATGGCAGCCGACATGAAAGAGACAAGACAGAGACAGAGGAAACAGGGAGACTATGACAGCCGACATGAAAGAGACAAGACAGAGACAGAGGAAACAGGGAGACTATGACAGCCGACATGAAAGAGACAAGACAGAGACAGAGGAAACAGGGAGACTATGGCAGCCGACATGAAAGAGACAAGACAGAGACAGAGGAAACAGGGAGACTATGACAGCCGACATGAAAGAGACAAGACAGAGACAGAGGAAACAGGGAGACTATGACAGCCGACAGGAAAGAGACAAGACAGAGACAGAGGAAACAGGGAGACTATGGCAGCCGACATGAAAGAGACAAGACAGAGACAGGTGGAGAAGGGAGACTGGTGAAGATGGTCAGGAGGAGGTTGGGGGTGGGGGGGGAGGGCTGGGGGGGGGGGGGTAATATCTATTTTTGAGGTGCTTACCTCTACAGTCCAAGACTCCAGCCTGGTGGCAGGTGTTGTCGACAGATTCAGCCAATCCCCAGACGTCTCAGCGCCAAGATGAACCCCGGAAGAGATCCAGATGTGACAGGAAGAAAACCTAAGTAGCTTCTTTCAGGTCCTTGTAGGTACGTACAGGTGACGAACATCTATGGTCTGTGAGTCGTGTCGAAAGGAATGAAATCTGACTAACACGGCTCACAGTAAATGACAAGTCATCTTGTCCCAAAATGGGGTTGCTTTTAAGCCTTTTTGTTATCTTCATTTGCTTACGCTGGAGAATTTAGCCGCCTGCGTATCTAATGTTGACACCCTGTTGTCACACAGGGATTCGCCAGCAGACATCCGTGACACCATGGAGAAGCATACCACCCGAACGTCCTCAGTGTGTACACACCTCGTCCTCTCCGTTCCACCACTAACTGTGTAGGATGCCTTTCTTTCAGGACACATCAGATGACCAACGTTCTTTGTTCCATCAGACTCCCTCCACCTGGAGCCAGTTCTCTTGCTCCCTTGGTCATTGGAACCCCACCACAAGCTTTGCGGCCTCCATCACATCATCTTTCCCTCTGGAATGGTCCTGACTCCCAACCACGCCCCCCCCCCCCCCCCTTGATGTCATGTATTACCTCCCTTAAGGACGGCGTGTTTTCTGACTCCCAACCATCCCCCCTTGATGTCATGTATTACCTCCCTTAAGGACGGTATGTCTTCTGACTCCCAACCATCCCCCCTTGATGTCATGTATTACCTCCCTTAAGGACTGTATGTTTTCTGACTCCCAACCATCCCCCCTTGATGTCATGTATTATCTCCCTTAAGGACAGTATGTTTTCTGACTCCCAACCATCCCCCCTTGATGTCATGTATTATCTCCCTTAAGGACTGTATGTTTTCTGACTCCCAACCATCCCCCCTTGATGTCATGTATTACCTTCCCTTAAGGACGGTATGTCTTCTGACTCCCAACCATCCCCCCTTGATGTCATGTATTACCTCCCTTAAGGACTGTATGTTTTCTGACTCCCAACCATCCCCCCTTGATGTCATGTATTACCTCCCTTAAGGACGGTATGTCTTCTGACTCCCAACCATCCCCCCTTGATGTCATGTATTACCTCCCTTTAGGACTGTATGTTTTCTGACTCCCAACCATCCCCCCTTGATGTCATGTATTACCTCCCTTAAGGACTGTATGTTTTCTGACTCCCAACCATCCCCCCTTGATGTCATGTATTATCTCCCTTAAGGACAGTATGTTTTCACCGGTGTCTGTTTGTTTGTCTGTCTGTCAGCAACATGAGGTGACAACTTTGGGACTGATTCTGGTGGAAAGACGGAATGTGATGTCTGTCTGTCAGCAACATGAGGTGACAACTTTGGGACTGATTCTGGTGGAAAGACAGAATGTGACCCAAGAAAGAACCCATTGAAATCTGATGCAGATCCCTGTCAAAGGGTGCACCCCCCTTCCTCCTCCCCCTTCACCCCCTTCCCCGCCCTCCCTCTCCCCCCCCACCCCCACCCCCACCCCTACCCCCCAAATGAAATGTCTTCAGCATTGCAAGACATTTTTCGACATTTCTTTTTTCCTTTTCCTTTTTAAAAAATGGTGCATGGATATCAATGCTAAAAATGAAAAGAAAGAAAAAATTAGCCTATAAGCTGTATTGATAGCAACACAGTTGTGAGATCTGGCGCGGATCCGGATTACGCCTTGGATCAGATCCAGCGAAGAAAGTAACCGTCATGAAGGAAAGGGGGACAGGGTGGACTGATGGAGGTCCGCGCTCTTCCGACCACCTTTCTAGTTATCCCTGCGACTGGCATGCATGATTTGGATTGGGAGACAGGGGGTAGGACGGGAGGGATGGAGTGGGGGGTGGAGGTGTGAGTTTGAGGAGAGGGGCGCATTTGAAGTGTATGCTTTGAATGCTTTTGTTTATGCTAAGCGTGCTGTAACTATTCTTTATTCTCCCTCGTTCTCCTCTCCTTTTTCTTCTTCTTCTTCATCATCATCATCATCATCATCATCATCATCATCATCATCATCATCATCACATCATCACATCATCATCATCATCATCATCATCATCATCATCATCATCATCATCATCATCTCGCCTTCTTCATCTTCTTCTTCTTCTTCTTCTTCTTCTTCTTCTTCTTCTTCTTCTTCTTCTCCTCCTCCTCCTCCTCCTCCTCCTCCTCCTCCTTTCTCCTCCTCCCCCTTTTTCTTTTTCTTCTTACCATCATTATCATCATCATCATCATCATCATCATCATCATCATCATCATCATCATCATCATCGAATGAGACTTAAAACCGAGGTTCCGTGTGTGAACGCACGCATAACATCTTGCACACACGTAAAATCCCATCACCAACTTTCGGAAGAGTAGGCCAGTTTGGCCGTTGGTATGGATGACACGTTACACATAGCATGCACCCTGCGTGAGAAATGGAAAAGAATGAAGGAATTAAGGAAAATGAGTGATCGATATTGAACGATATTGACTGGATGACACGGGAAACAACTGAATGAAGCGCCAGCTGGCAGCTCTTCAGTCGGCACTACCCAGGTAGGCAGCCCGTTGTGTAAACGAGTGTGGATTGTAAAGCGCTTAGAGCTTGGTCTCTAGCCGAGAATAGGCGCTATATAAGTATTCATTATTATCATCATCATCATCATCATCAAACGGAACGCTACACTTTCCTTGATCAGATTCGCTGGGTTTTAATCGACAAGTTCGTAGCATAAGATTAAACTGAAATCACGTGGCCCCTCGCCTTTCAATCTCACGGCCAACTCAGAAACAGACAGAAAGGTGCAACGGAAGTTGTAACACGGGCATGCGCACACGTGTAGGGAAACAGTCTTTCTGCTTCCCTACGCATTAGCTGTGGCCTCAACAGTCTCCCGACATTGTTGAAATGAAAGTGAAGTCGTTGAAAAAAGAAGGGGGATAGGTTAGATCTTCTTGGTGATGTGAACAGAACAAAAAGACATTCACTGACAGGATTTCAGACCCTGGTGACCGTAACCAAAAGTAGAACGCTCCGTAGGGCGTACTGTTTTTTGCCGTAAGTTAGTCAGGAGACAGTGGAATGAATGAGCCAAAGAGTATTGTAGTACACCTTCTCTGAGTCCACTGTCACTGCAATATGCAGACAGGTCGTTAGGGCGACCCTGATGATGACTGCTGAAAATGGCTGCCACCGGCTGAGGATTAGAGATTTCCTACAAACGGGGCCTCTTGCTTCCTCCTCCTGTCTCACGGGGCCTCTCGCTTCCTCCTCCTGTCTCACGGGGCCTCTCGCTTCCTCCTCCTGTCTCACGGGGCCTTCGCTTCTCCCTTCTACGGGCTCTCGCTCTCCTCCTGTCTGCGACCAGACAACAATTCACGGACTGACTCAGAGGCCGTGGACAAAGCCGTTAACAGAAGTCTGTGAAAGATGCTGAAACATCTGATAGTACGAAGTCTGTGAAAGATGCTGAAACATCTGACAGTATGAAGTCTGTGAAAGATGCTGAAACATCTGACAGTATGAAGTCTGTGAAAGATGCTGAAACATCTGGCATTATGAAGTCTGAGAAAAATGCTGAAACATCTGACAGTATGAAGTCTGTGAAAGATGCTGAAACATCTGTCTGCGTGAAGTCTGTGAAAGATGCTGAAACATCTGGCATTATGAAGTCTGAGAAAAATGCTGAAACATCTGACAGTATGAAGTCTGTGAAAGATGCTGAAACATCTGTCTGCGTGAAGTCTGTGAAAGATGCTGAACCATCTGACAGTGTAAAGTCTGTGAAAGACGCTGAAACATCTGACAGTGTGAAGTCGGTGAAAGATGCTGAAACATCTGACAGTATGAAGTCTGTGAAAGATGCTGAAACATCTGACAGTATGAAGTCTGTGAAAGATGCTGAAACATCTGACAGTATGAAGTCTGTGAAAGATGCTGAAACATCTGACAGTATGAAGTCTGTGAAAGATGCTGAAACATCTGGCATTATGAAGTCTGAGAAAAATGCTGAAACATCTGACAGTATGAAGTCTGTGAAAGATGCTGAAACATCTGTCTGCGTGAAGTCTGTGAAAGATGCTGAACCATCTGACAGTGTAAAGTCTGTGAAAGACGCTGAAACATCTGACAGTGTGAAGTCGGTGAAAGACGCTGAAACATCTGACAGTATGAAGTCTGAAAGACGCTGAAATATCTGACAGTGTGAAGTCTGTGAGAGACGCTGAAACATCTGACAGTGTGAAGTCTGTGAAAGACGCTGAAACATCTGACAGTATGAAGTCTGTGAAAGACGCTGAAACATCTGACAGTATGAAGTCTGTGAAAGACGCTGAAACATCTGACAGTGTGAAGTCTGGGAAAGATGTTGACACATCTGACAGTATAAGGTTTGTGAAAGACGCTGAAACATCTGACAGTGTGAAGTCTGGGAAAGACGCTGAAACATCTGACAGTATGAAGTCTGTGAAAGACGCTGAAACATCTGACAGTGTGAAGTCTGGGAAAGATGGTGAAACATCTGACACTATAAAGTCTGGGAAAGATGCTGAAACATCTGACAGTGTGAATCTTAAATAAATGTTAGCGAACCGCCAAAAAAGTGGACAAACGAATCACAAGATAATACACGACGCGTGTCGACCTCTTAGGTCTTCTTCATGCAAGATACAAAACACTCAGGACAACGAAAATGAACGAGCAGTCACTTATCTTCATCCACTTCAGCGCAAGATAGGCGTTGAATCACTTATCTTCAATCATTCAACGCCTATCTTGCGTTGAAACGATTGAAGATAAGTGATTGCTCGTTCATTTTCGTTGTTCTAATTGTTTTGTAACATGCCTAAAGAAGACTTAAGAGGTCGAAACGCGTCGTGTTTTTTTCTTGTGATTCTTTTATCCACTTTTGGGGTTTTTTTTGTTTTTTTTGTTGCGGTTCGCTAACATTTATTGAATATTTGTTTAGATTTCCGCCTGCAGTCGTCTGACTTTGCACTAGATCTGACAGTTGAATGGAAAGATGCGAACATCTATAGTAGAATCAATGGAAATGTTATTGACAGGTAAAATCCAGCCATGGATGACAAAAGAATAAAGGTCTTAAAATGTAATTGACAGTAACCGGTCGTTTAGTAATGCAAAAGCTTAAAACTGTTGAAAATTTCCTCTTTTTTTTCTTCAGTACGGAATCCTTTTCTACTGGTAGAAAGCTGATAACTGGACATGTCGTTTTTGTTCCCTTCATCCTCCACCCATCCCTTCCATTATCACTGAAACTGCCTCCAACACCACTATGCTTTTCCTCATCCCCTCTTCCACACCCACCCCTCCCATTATCACTATCACTCCCCTCCCCCCTCATCCACACCCACCACACCTCCCATTATCACTATCACTCCCCCTCCCCCTCATCCCCACCCCACTCACACCTCCCATTATCACTATCACTCCCCTCCTCCCTCCTCCCCACCCCACCCACCCTCCCATTATCACTATCACTCCCCTCCTCCCTCATCCACACCCCACCCACCCCTCCCATTATCACTATCACTCCCCCTCCCCCCTCATCCACACCCCACCTTCTCCCAGCCCTTTTCATAGATTCTTTTTCTGTTCTCTCTTTTTAAATTTTAATGAAATAGTTGCCTTCTCCCCCCCCTCTCTCTCTCTCTCTCTCTCTCTCTCTCCTCTCAACATCATGACTTTCAGAATTAGCAGCATGACTACTATAACCATATCCGCCCATTATCACCTCCATCTACGTCATCGATAACCTCATCGTAATGTCCACAGTGGGTGTGAACTGTGGTCCCGGCGTGGCCTCCGAGGTCGGCTTGGCTGTAAACAATGTGACTTGGGCAGTAAGACATGGTCCTCGTATCCTCACAAACAACCAAGCTCTCTACACTAACTGTAGTGTTGGTTCTTCACATGGCTTTACACCGTTATGAGAAGGCGTTCGCATCAAAAACCCACAATATCCGTTTTCTTCGTGACCACGAAGTTTACTCAAGAATGAATTCGTAGGTAGCTGGCTAGCTACCTAGATAGACAGATAGAGAGATAGATAACAATGATGTGATGATGATGGTGATGATGATGATGATTGAGATGATGATGATGATGATGATGATGATATAATAAAAGTAGTAGCAGTGATAATGGTAATGATGATAATAATAATGATGATAATAATAATAATGATAATAATAATAAAATGGAAAGTTCTCCCAGCCTATGGGCCGTAGGGGTAGTAAACTGTCAGAGGGTCACCGTGTTTCGGGCACGGCATAACGGTAGGCAGTGCCCATCCCTCTTCTACCGACACAGAACATGGCGATAATTACTGTTTTCATTTGACGACAATCATTAGCACTGACATGGCTGTTTTGTAATTATTGCTTCTTTTGACTTTAGACCTGAAATGACGACAGTCATTAGCACTGACATGGCTGTTTTGTAATGACTGCTTCTCTTGACTTTAGAGCTGAAATGACGACAGTCATTAGCACTGACATGACTGCTTCTCTTGACTTTAGAGCTGAAATGACGACAGTCATTAGCACTGACATGGCTGCTTTCTAATGACTGCTTCTCTTGACTTTAGACCTGAAATGACGACAGTCATTAGCACTGACATGGCTGCTTTGTGATGACTGCTTCTCTTGACTTTAGACCTGAAATGACGACAGTCATTAGCACTGACATGACTGTTTTGTAATGACTGCTTCTCTTGACTTTAGACCTGAAATGGGTGTCAAACGCCATTACCATGAAAAAAGGAAAAGGTGACTATAGGAAACCAGATGACTATGATTTATGAAAGCAGGAAACGATGACTCAAATAAACAGAAAACGATGACCAACGAGAACAGACAGTTCTGCATCTTGTGAATTCGCGTTGGTGTCATCGTTATCGCAGACTGTCAGAGACTTATCTTACTTATCTCACCAAGGCGCAGAATGCCAGAAACCGGAGATAACTTCCTTCATTGTTTGTTTCAGTGCTCGAGGCTCGCTTGGATCAAAAGGTTGCGTTGTTTTTCTTCGACCCGTTATCCTGAACAGCACAAAGCCAGTAAAAACAGTGGTTTTCAAATGAAAATGAATGGTTTCGCTGTGTCACTTTTACTGTTTTCTTTGCAGCTAAGATGACTTTTTTTCACACTTGACCAGTAGTTGCCAATGTTTTCTTGATGGCCAATATTTCTTTTTCCATTGGAAAAGGGTGATTATGACACTTTGAAACAAAAAAGGCGCCATACCCTGCCACGATCCCCATTGATCGCTAAAATGTTCCAAGGTCTCTCTCTCTCCTCTCTCTCTCTCTCTCTCTCTCCTCTCTCTCTCTCTCTCTCTCTCTCTCTCTCTCTCTCTCTCTTCTTAGATCACTGCTTTTTGTTCTGAAACTAATCTCGCTGTCTATTTATCAAGTTAGGAAGGCCATCATCCTCCCTCACTAACCCGCCCCGCCGCCGCCCCTCCCCCTCCCTCCCTCCCCCCCCTCCCCTTCCTTCCCTCCCTAACTGTAATTGTAGCCTGCCTCTGGCAGGCAAGGATTACCGGAGTTTATTTTGCCCCAATCACTTTATCGTGGATTTCATCGCAGCTGCCGGAGACCAGGAAAGCAAAGAGAAGATTTCCGGTTGGTGTGATAACCGGTTGTGTAGGTTACCGGTTCAGTTGTGAAGTTTCGTGTCTTCTGTTGTCAACTGCCGATGAGACCGCTTTTAGGGGAGCTGGTTTGACTTGCAGGTGAAAATAATCATGTCTTGCTGATTTCATCGGCGGTTGGAGTAAGTGCGGAGTGATCTTATTATTATTATTACTATTTCTTCTTCTTCTTCTTCTTCTTCTTCTTCTTCTTCTTCTTCTCGTTTCTAGACTAGATATTCTACGTTCATAATCGGCTATCCTTTGCGCATTGTGATCGTTTTTAAGTATACCTTGAAAGCAGCCTCGTTACGTCTTCACCAATTATGCCTAACACGGCACCAGTGTTCATATTTAGACGGTGTTGTTGTTGTTGCTGTTGTTGTTGTTGTTGTTGTTGTTATTGCTCTTGTTGTCTGCGGAGAGGGAGTGTTTGTTGTTGTATTTGTTCTTGTTTTGTTGTTTTATTGTTGTCCTTTGTTATCTATCACAAAACCATGCGATTGCCCACAATTGAACGGTTATTCAACGCACATGTCAGTCCCAGTTTCTTTCTTCCTTTTACCTCCATTAAGGACTTCATGTTCCCACTCACATTCGTCTGTTTGTCCGTCTGTCTGTCTGTCAGCAACGTTCGTCTGTTTGTCTGTCTGTCTGTCAGCAACGTTCGTCTGTTTGTCTGTCTGTCTGTCTGTCAGCAACGTTCGTCTGTTTGTCTGTCTGTCAGCAACGTTCGTCTGTTTGTCTGTCTGTCTGTCAGCAACGTTCGTCTGTTTGTCTGTCTGTCTGTCTGTCAGCAACGTTCGTCTGTCTGTCTGTCTGTCTGTCTGTCTGTCTGTCTGTCTGTCTGTCAGCAACGTTCGTCTGTTTGTCTGTCTGTCTGTCTATCTGTCAGCAACGTTTGTCTGTTTGTCTGTCTGTCTGTCTGTCTGTCAGCAACGTTCGTCTGTTTGTCTGTCTGTCTGTCTGTCAGCAAGGTTCGTCTATTTGTCTGCCTGTATGTCTGTCAGCAACGTTCGTCTGTTTGTCTGTCTGTCTGTCTGTCAGCAATGTTCGTCTGTTTGTCCGTCTGTCTGTCTGTCAGCAACGTTCGTCTGTTTGTCTGTCTGTCTGTCAGCAACGTTCGTCTGCTTGTCTGTCTGTCTGTCTGTCTGCAACGTTCATCTGTTTGTCCGTCTGTCTGTCTGTCAGCAACGTTCGTCTGTTTGTCTGTCTGTCTGTCTGTCTGTCAGCAACGTTCGTCTGTTTGTCTGTCTGTCTGTCTGTCAGCAACGTTCGTCTGTTTGTCCGTCTGTCCGTCTGTCAGCAACGTTCGTCTGTTTGTCCGTCTGTCTGTCTTTCAGCAACGTTCGTCTGTTTGTCTGTCTGTCTGTCAGCAATGTTCGTCTGTTTGTCTGTCTGTCTGCCTGTCAGCAACGTTCGTCTGTTTGTCTGTCTGTCTGTCTGTCAGAACGTTCGTCTGTTTGTCCGTCTGTCTGTCTGTCAGCAACGTTCGTCTGTTTGTCTGTCACCAAGATTAGCCAAAGTAAGTAATCATCACGTATCACCCCTCCCGGGGTACAGGCCGCCAACCAAGGATCTCCAGGCATCCCTGTCCTGGGCTCTTTTCTCCAGCTGGTTCCAAGTCATCCCCATGTTCCTCATGTCTGCTTCCAGGTCCCTGCGCCAGGCGTTCCTCGGCCGACCACATTTTCGTTTTCCTTGGGGGTTCTGTGCTAGGGCTTGGTGATGTTGCTTGCAGGCTTCCGCAGCGTATGTCCAATCCAGCCCCAACGTCGTTTCTTGATTTCCTGTTCTGCAGGCAGCTGGTTTGTTCTCTCCCAGAGCTCGTTGTTGTTGATGGTCTCTGGCCATCGGATGCGGAGAATCTTGCGCAGGCAGTTGTTGATGAACACCTGCACTTTCTTGGTGGTGGCGACTGTAGTTCTCTAGGTCTCCGCTCCATACAATAGAACTACCTTGATGTTGATGTTGAAGAGCCTGACTTTGGTGTTGATTGACAGTTCCTTGGAGCTCCAGATGTTCCGTAGCTGTATGAACGCTGCCCTGGCCTTTCCGATCCTTGCTCTAACGTCGGCGTCTGTGACCCCCTGCTTGTCGATGACACTGCCCAGGTAGGTAAAGGCTTCTACCTTCTCTAGCATCTCGCTGTCCAGCATGATTGAGTTGGCGCTGACAGCTTTGGCCTTGAGAATCGTGCTCTTGTCTTTATGGATGTTGAGCTCTACTTGTGCTGATGTGGCTGCTACGTTGCTTGTCTTCTCTTGCATCTGCTGTTGAATGTGCGAGAGTAGTACCAGGTCGTCGGCGAAATCCAAATCGTCAAGCTGCATCCAGGGTGTCCACTGGATCCCATGTGTTCTCTGATCTGTTGAGGTCTTCATGATCCAGTCGATTGCCAGTAGAAATAGAAATGGTGAAACCAGGCAACCTTGTCTGACACCTGGCCTCACTTCGAACGCCTTCGTGAGCTGCCCTCCATGGATGACTCTGCAGGTCATGGCCTCGTACGAGTTTCGGATGATGGTAGTGATCTTGACCGGCACACCGTAATGTCGGAGAAGCTTCCACGGGGTGTCTCGGTCTACGCTGTCAAAGGCTTTCTCGTAGTCGATAAAGTTGACATAAAGGGATGAGTTCCACTCGTTCGATTGCTCAACAATGATGCAAAGCGTTGCGATCTGGTCTGTGTAGGATCGATCCTTGCGAAAGCCAGCCTGCTGGTCGCGGAGTTGAGCATCAACGGGGTCCTTTAACCTGTTCAAAATGACTCTGTTGAAAACCTTTCCTGGCACTGACAGCAGTGTAGTTTGCGCAATTGCAAAGGTCGTTTTTTTCTTGGGAATCTTGATAAGGTATCCCTCCTTCCAGTCTGCTGGCACTTGCTCCTCTTCCAAGATCTTCTTGAAGAGAGGTCAAAGCATCTCTACTGTGGTCTCTATGTCTGTCTTCAGCGCCTCCGCGGGGATGTTGTCAGGTCCTTCCGCCTTTCCGTTCTTCAACTGTTTGATGGCCTTCCCAATTTCCTCTTTGGTTGGTGCCCCGTAGTCTATGGGCAGGTCTGAGTCAGCCTCTTCGATGTCTGGAGGGTTATCTGGCGATGGTCTGTTCAAGAGCTCCTCAAAGTGCTCAACCCATCTGTTCTTCTGCTGCTCTTCTCCTGTGAGCTGCCTTCCCTCTCTGTCTTTTATTGGTCGTTCTGGCTTCCTCTACTCTCCTGCCAGCTTCTTGGTGGTGTCGTACAGTCCTTTCATGTTTCCCTGTTTTGCTGCTTGTTCGGCTTCTGTTGCTAGGTCATCTACATATTTCCTCTTGTCTGTTCTGATGCTCTTCAAAAAGTAAGTAAGTGAGTGAGTAAATAAGTGATTAAGTGAGTAAGCAAGTAAGTAAGTAAGTGAGTGAGTCAGTGAGTGAGTAGTGAGTGAGTGAGTGAGTAAGTGAGTAAAGGAGCAAGTAGGTAAGTAAGGGAATGAGTGAGTCAGTGAGTAAGTTAGTAAGTGAGTGAGTAAGTAAGTGAGTGAGTGAGAGTAAGTAAGTAAGTAAGTAAGTAAGTAAGTAAGTAAGTAAGTAAGTAAGTAAGTAAGTGTAGTGAGTGAGTAAAGATTGAACTGGGTTTCACATCACGTTATGGAAAGCTGGAGCATGGTCCAAGGGCGGATCCATTCAATCATGATGTAGGTCCGTATCGAGGACGGATCCATTCAATCATGATGTAGGTCCGTATCGAGGACGGATCCATTCAATCATGATGTAGGTCCGTATCGAGGACGGATCCATTCAATCATGATGTAGGTCCGTATCGAGGACGGATCCATTCAATCATGATGTAGGTCCGTATCGAGGACGGATCCATTCAATCATGATGTAGGTCCGTATCGAGGACGGATCCATTCAATCATGATATAGGTCCTCGATCCATTCAATCATGATGTAGGTCCGTATCGAGGACGGATCCAGACTTTTTGTTTTCAATTTCGTTAACACTGCAAGACAGGGCACTTGTCGACATTGTCGTGAATTTCTCAAGAATTGATACATGATCCCAGTGAATGACACGACACGAAAAAAGAAGGAAAACAAAGCTAGTAAATGCATTGATGTCTACAAACATTATTTGGCGTGGCTGTGGATGGTACCTCCGGCCCAGTGAGCCCAATGACCATTCAAAGGGAGAGAGGTGCGTGGCTGTGGATGGCACCTCAGGAACAGTGAGCCCAATGACCACTCAAAGGGAGAGAGGTGCGTGGCTGTGGATGGCACCTCAGGCCCAGTGAGCCCAATGACCATTCAAAGGGAGAGAGGCGAAGCAGGAGGAGGCGCGGGAAGGGAGGAAGGAAGGACAATTATTCAACAGTGGCATCTGGAGACATTTGGGAGGGAGGGGAAGGGATGGGGGTGGAAGACGGGAGGGTGACAGCCTGAACCGACAAACAATTCGGAGAAAACATCACCGCAGTCTTCACACAGGCATCTCAACAACAACAAAAATGATAGAGAGGGAAGGGGAGGGGGGGGGGTGAACAGCATTCCAAATTTTCGTAAAACCAGCAGGGGAGATTGGGGTGCTTTCTTCTTCCAACTTTTACTTCAAGCGAGAGCTGAAGGAGAGGAGGAAGTTTGGGGGGGGGGGGGGGGGGGGGGGGACGACTGCGACTGGACATCCAATTTTGCATCAGAAGAGTAGGCACAGACGGTTCTCAACTACTTTTTGGGGGGTGGGGGGTGGAGGGTGGGGGAGGGGTGGGGGAGCGACGTGTGGAGGATGGTGGTGATAGTGGACGCTCTCTTTCTAGGCGGTGGAAGACACAAACAAACGTCATCACATAAAGTGTCTCAAAAAATATCTCTCTCCTTTACCCCCCGCTGAATTCTTTGATGTCTCATTGCTTTCAAAAAATGGGGGGGGGGGGGGGCAGAAGATACTCTGCCCTCCCCCTCCCCCCTCCCTACTTCTGCAATCAACGCTGTCACGGAGAAGACGCGCCCCATACCTCACACCTCCTATATCCCCATCCCTCTTTCACACAGCGCTATTCTGTCACTGTACTGTGAACAAAAATAATTGAGGTAGAAACCTTCATCTGCCACCAAAGTGTAGATGAGGATTCGTTTCGACAACACTACTTTGAATGTATGTAGGGTGGCGTTGGAGATATATAACGAGATATACGGTAGATTCGGGTAAGGTCTGGTCAAAGTGAAAAGGGCCTTACAACTTTGTTTTGGAGAGATATCAAGAGATACACTATGGATTCCTGTAGGGTAACAGGACCGTACAATTCTGTTTTAGAGCGATATCAAGAGATACACTATGGATTCCTGTAGGGTAACAGGACCGTACAATTCTGTTTTAGAGCAATATCAAGAGATACACTATGGATTCCTGTAGGGTAACAGGACCGTACAATTCTGTTTTAGAGCGATATCAAGAGATGCATGATGGATTCCTGTAGGGTCTGGTCAAAATAAGCAGGACCGTACAATTCTGTTTTAGAGCGATATCAAGAGATCCATGATGGATTCCTGTAGGGTCTGGTCAAAACAAACAGGACCGTACAATTCTGTTTTAGAGCGATATCAAGAGATGCATGATGGATTCCTGTAGGGTCTGGTCAAAACAAACAGGACCGTACAATTCTGTTTTAGAGCGATATCAAGAGATGCATGATGGATTCCTGTAGGGTCTGGTCAAAATAAACAGGAACGTACAACGGTGACTAGGGTCTACGCTTTCCCATGTATGTGAACGTGCTTTTGTCCTGCAGACGTCCTCACAGGGGACCTCCAGTAAAGCCTCCTCCTGGAGACTTGCAGGAAGTGGGACTCTGCCCAGAGGTTGAGCACTAAAAGAGCATGTTGTGTAAGCTGACAGTGGGACTCTGCCCAGAGGCTGAGGACTAAGAGAACATGTTGTGTGAGCTGACAGTGGGACTCTGCCCAGAGGTTGAGGACTAAGAGAACATGTTGTGTGAGCTGACAGTGGGACTCTGCCCAGAGGTTGAGGACTAAGAGAACATGTTGTGTGAGCTGACAGTGGGACTCTGCCCAGAGGTTGAGGACTAAGAGAACATGTCGTGTGAGCTGACAGTGGGACTCTGCCCAGAGGTTGAGGACTGAGAGAACATGTTGTGTGAGCTGACAGTGGGACTCTGCCCAGAGGTTGAGGACTGAGAGAACATGTTGTGTGAGCTGACAGTGGGACTCTGCCCAGAGGTTGAGGACTGAGAGAACATGTTGTGTGAGCTGACAGTGGGACTCTGCCCAGAGGTTGAGGACTAAGAGAATATGTTGTGTGAGCTGACAGTGGGACTCTGCCCAGAGGTTGAGGACTGAGAGAACATGTTGTGTGAGCTGACAGTGGGACTCTGCCCAGAGGTTGAGGACTAAGAGAACATGTCGTGTGAGCTGACAGTGGGACTCTGCCCAGAGGTTGAGGACTGAGGGAACATGTCGTGTGAGCTGACAGTGGGACTCTGCCCAGAGGTTGAGGACTGAGGGAACATGTCGTGTGAGCTGACAGTGGGACTCTGCCCAGAGGTTGAGGACTGAGGGAACATGTGTGAGCTGACAGTGGGACTCTGCCCAGAGGTTGAGGACTGAGGGAACATGTCGTGTGAGCTGACAGTCTCAGGCGGGGATGCCGCACAGGAACCTTGCATCAAGACAAGGCTCTGTCCCTCAGGCCAACCACCCCCACGGCCTACACCATGATCAGGACTGTGTGTGTGTGTGTGTGTGTGTGTGTGTGTGTGTGTGTGTGTGTGTGTGTGTGTGTGTGTGTGTCTGTGTCTGTGTCTGTGTGTCTGTGTGTGTGTGTCCCTGTCTCGACGTCTCTGTCTCTTTTATTGTTTTTATCTGTCTGTCCGTCCGTCTGTCTGTCTGCCTCCTGTCTCTGTCTGTCTGTCTGTCTGTCTGTCTGTCTCTCTCTCTCTCCTCTCTCTCTCTCTCTCTCTCTCATTGCCTTTGTCTGTCTGTCTGTCTCTCTGTCTCTCTGTCTGTCTCTTTCTCTGTCTGCCTCTTTCTCTCTGTCTCTGTCTCTGTCTCTGTCTCTGTCTCTCTCTCTCTCTCTCTCTCTCTCTCTCAAAGCATATGAAGGCGCTCTCTCTCTCTCTCTCTTTCTCAAAGCATATGAAGGCGCTCTCTCTCTCTCTCTCCTCTCTCTCTCTCCTCTCTCTCTCTCTCTCTCTCTCTCTCAAGTTGTCACACCTGCCTGTCCCAGAGATGTGGGCGCATCCAATCAGGTGACTGATGACTTGAGGACAACGTGACCATGCCTTCATCCACACCGGGAACAAGGAAGTGTCATGAACTTCTGGCATTTCCGACCGCTGCTATACTGGAACCTGCACTTCGCTTTTTCCCTACCGCCAAACAACGCTGCTGACGTCACCTTTCAGTACTTTCACAGCAGTGGTTTTTACTGTATGCGTACTTTGTGGGAAAACTTTGGGCGAGAGAGAGAGAGAGAGAGAGAGAGAGAGAGAGAGGGGGAGGGGGGGGGGAGGGAGGGAGAGAACAGATAAATAGAGTTATACAGGGTTAGCTACAGAGAGACATAGATGCAGAGATACATAGACAGCCAGATTCATAAACAGAATGGAAATATAGATTAATGCAGAGACACATAGACAGCTAGAATCATAAACAGAATAGATATATAAACTTATAGACACGTGTTGTATAAACTATACTAGAGTACACTGCTTACAAGCTTTTTTTCATGCATCAAAAGATGGATTAGTAGCAAACAATGTTAATTGATAATCGTATATAACTCTCGCAAATTCTACATCTAAGAATCAGCTTTATACTGTCAGAAATGATATGAAAACCTACATTTAACAAGGACCAATACATTTGTAATAATTATGAATAGTCATAGGAAGATTGCACAGACATGATTATCTGTACAGAGCGAAAGACCAACAGAGGCCTGGCCATGTAATGTGTCTGTGTGTAGGGTTGGGGGTAGTAAGGAAGAGAGGGAGGGTGTGGGTGTGTAGTGGGTGAGTGGGGGTGGGGCTTGGAGGGGCGGTAGGAAGGGAGGGGCGTGGGGAGGGACATGACTAGGAATCTCTCTCTCTCTCTCTCCCCTCTGTGTTGTGTGTGTGTGTGTGTGTGTGTGTGTGTGTGTGTGTGTGTGTGTGTGTGCGTGTGTGTGTGTGTGTGTGTGTGTGTGTGTGTGTGTGTGTGTGTGTGTGTGTGTGTGTGTGTGTGTGTACAGATAGAGATATAGATAGACAGACATGCAGATAGACAGGCAGGTAGAACAAATATACGGATGTGTAGATGAAAGGATGGATGGATGGGTGGATGGATGGATGGATGGATAGATAATTAGACACACGGACAGAAGAAGAAGAAGACGAAGAAGAACAAGAACAAGAACAAAATCAACAAAAACAACAGAAACAAGAACAAAAGCAGAACAAGAACTAGAAGAACAAGAAGCATCAAAACAAGAACAAGAATAACAAGAAGAACAAGAACAGGAAAGAACCAGAGCAAGAACAAAAAGAACAAGAACAAGACCGATTACTTTCCCTACTCATCTTGCCATCCTGAGCATCTAAGGATGACGTCCTTCATGGCCAGCTTTGGGGTGCCTCACGCCTCTGCTCCAGGAGGACCAGCAACGAGGCACAGTCGTCCCCGCGTCCTAGAAACGCAGGGGCTAAAACAAACCTGTCTTTGGTGGTGCCATAAACAGACCGCGCTCCCTATCCCAGGAGGAGGTACTCCAACAGAAGACGGACACAGCAGAATCCCTTTTGCCAGTCCTATTAACCCAACACTCAGGAAATGGTGCAGGAAACTTCAAGCAACACTCCATCACATCCAGACCACGAGAAACGTTCCTCCTGGCGTTCAAGTCCTAGCGGGAAGGAACTCCAAGAGTAGAGCCAACTTCTCGTGCCATAAGCTGCCCCCCCTCCCCCCCCCCCCCCCCCAACCAGCCACCAGAGGTACAGAAATGCACCCCAGAAATCTGTTACCTGCTGGAAACATCCTGCAGAAAGGACCCGTTCCTCATGTGTTGTCGCAGAGAAATCTATCCAGATCCTGCCACCAGTTCTCATGTGTCACTCCAAACAGCGTGCACGTGGGCTACTGTTGCAGATTATAAGTCACAAGACGTCGGAGACACGGGTGACAGTGTGAAGACGAGGCTGGCACTGTACAGAAGCTGTTGTCTTCACGAAGGGCCAAGGGTGACTGGGCAGTTCAATAACCTGCCCTCGCCCTGCCAGACAATGCCCATAGAAAAGCAGGTCACAAATGGCAGACTGGAGGACCAGAAATAGAACAGAACCTTTCTTCACTCATAACATGAAGACGAAATTGCTAAAACAGCTCGACTGAGAGACAACGCACAAAAATTATGAATTATTTTAATTTGCATCTCTCTCTCTCTCTCCTCTCTCTCTCTCTCTCTCTCTCTCCTCTCTCTCTCTCTCTCTCTCTCTCTCTCTCTCTCTCCTCTCTCTCTCTCTCTCTCTCTCTCCCGAACACAACCATTAAACCGTCTGCAGTGTACATGAGTACTACCATAATTTGTGTCATAGTGCCACTGGGAGAGAGAGAAAGAGAGAGAGAGAAGAGAGAGAGAGAGAGAGAGAGAGAGAGGCAGGGACAGAGATCCTTGTGATAACACAGATCCAATGTAATTAAATACCTGCGCTACAACATTTACTAATTTCTGAAGGAAAACTGAGCCGAAGTCGTGGGCACCTAATTAATTGCATGAGAGAGAGAGAGAGGGGGGGGAGAGAGAGAGAGACACAGAGAGAGAGAGAGACAGACAGACAGACAGACAGACAGACAAACAGACAGACAGAGAGACAGGCAGGCAGGCAGGCAGACAGGCAGGCAGGCAGGCAGACAGAGACAGAGAATCAGTCTTCTGTTGGAACACTTACACATGTCGCAGCACTCGCTCTAGTATTAATTAGTCAGTCATGTCTATAGCCCGGCTGACCGCCATGGACCTCAGCACAGCGCTGCCAGCAGCGTCAGACTGTGCTGGCATTAGAGATGAGACGCTTCTGTGAGATCCTTGGTATCTCATACAAAGACCACATTACCAACTTGGAGGTCCAGACCAGAGTAAGGCAATCCTTTGGACCATGTGAAGACCTGTTGTCCGCAGTGAAAAGAAGGACAATGAGATGGTATGGTCATGTATCAAGATCAGCAGGACATGCCAAAAACCATTCTACAAGGAACAGTGCGAGGAGGCAGAAGAAGAGGCAGAACAGAGAAAGAGATGGGAGGACAACATCAGTGCATGGACTGGCCTCACACTCAGCAGCTGCCTGAAGACAGAGAAAGAGATGGAAGGACAACATCAGTGAATGGACTGGCCTCACACTCAGCAACTGCCTGAAGACAGAGAAAGAGATGGGAGGACAACGTCAGTGCATGGACTGGCCTCACACTCAGCTACTGCCTGAAGACAGAGAAAGAGATGGGAGGACAACATCAGTGCATGGACTGGCCTCACACACAGCAACTGCCTGAAGACAGAGAAAGAGACGGGAGGGCAACATCAGTGCATGGACTGGCCTCACACACAGCAACTGCCTGAAGACAGAGAAAGAGATGGAGGGACAACATCAGTGCATGGACTGGCCTCACACACAGCAACTGCCTGAAGACAGAGAAAGAGAGGGGAGGACAACATCAGTGCATGGACTGGCCTCACACACAGCAACTGCCTGAAGACAGAGAAAGAGACGGGAGGACAACATCAGTGCATGGACTGGCCTCACACTCAGCTACTGCCTGAAGACAGAGAAAGAGATGGGAGGACAGCATCAGTGCATGGACTGGCCTCACACTCAGCAACTGCCTGAAGACAGAGAAAGAAAGGGGAGGACAACATCAGTGCATGGACTGGCCTCACACACAGCAACTGCTTGAAGACAGAGAAAGAGATGGGAGGACAACATCAGTGCATGGACTGGCCTCACACTCAGCTACTGCCTGAAGACAGAGAAAGAAAGGGGAGGACAACATCAGTGCATGGACTGGCCTCACACTCAGCAACTGCCTGAAGACAGAGAAAGAGACGGGAGGACAACATCAGTGCATGGACTGGCCTCACACTCAGCTACTGCCTGAAGACAGAGAAAGAGATGGAAGGACAACATCAGTGCATGGACTGGCCTGACACTCAGCAACTGCCTGAAGACAGAGAAAGAGATGGGAGGACAACATCAGTGAATGGACTGGCCTCACACTCAGCTACTGCCTGAAGACAAAGAGAGGGGAGGACAACATCAGTGCATGGACTGGCCTCACACTCAGCAACTGCCTGAAGACAGAGAAAGAAAGGGGAGGACAACATCAGTGCATGGACTGGCCTCACACACAGCAACTGCCTGAAGACAGAGAAAGAGATGGGAGGACAACATCAGTGCATGGACTGGCCTCACACACAGCAACTGCCTGAAGACAGAGAAAGAAAGGGGAGGACAACATCAGTGCATGGACTGGCCTCACACTCAGCAACTGCCTGAAGACAGAGAAAGAAAGGGGAGGACAACATCAGTGCATGGACTGGCCTCACACACAGCAACTGCTTGAAGACAGAGAAAGAGATGGGAGGACAACATCAGTGCATGGACTGGCCTCACACTCAGCTACTGCCTGAAGACAGAGAAAGAGACGGGAGGACAACATCAGTGCATGGACTGGCCTCACACTCAGCAACTGCCTGAAGAAGAGAAAGAGACGGGAGGACAACATCAGTGCATGGACTGGCCTCACACTCAGCTACTGCCTGAAGACAGAGAAAGAGATGGGAGGACAACATCAGTGAATGGACTGGCCTGACACTCAGCTACTGCCTGAAGACAAAGAGATGGGAGGACAACATCAGTGCATGGACTGGCCTCACACTCAGCTACTGCCTGAAGACAAAGAGATGGGAGGACAACATCAGTGCATGGACTGGCCTCACACTCAGCTACTGCCTGAAGACAAAGAGATGGGAGGACAACATCAGTGCATGGACTGGCCTCACACTCAGCAACTGTCTAAGAGCCTCTGAGAACCGGGAGGAGTGGAGGAAGCTGGTTGCGAAGTCTTCTATGGCGTCCAAACGGTCTTCAGGACTCCGGGATAGGTGACAGTGTGTGTGTGTGTGTGTGTGTGTGTGTGTGTGTGTGTGTGTGTGTGTGTGTGTGTGTGTGTGTTCAGTGGTATTGTTTATAAGAACTTTTAGACGTCTAACTCGATCAATGCTATGGGCGCTTACAAATTAACCCAATTTCAAAACAAACGAGCAAAACCCCACATCAACCAAACAAAACGCGTAACAATCAAACGCTTCCTTTGCATCCAGGCGTACCACCACTCTTCCCGGCCATTGCCCCCCCCCCCCCTCCCCCATCCCCTTGCCCCCTTCATCTCCATTCATCCCCACTTATCAAACAAAAGTAATTTAAAACTGATGAAGCAACACCTACATCCAAACATATGTGACATTCCCAAACGACACAGTGAATGTTCAGCATGTCACGCCGAAGGGAGTAGACACGTTTCTAGGGTTGATTCCAAGGAGGGCCGAAAGGCGATGTGTGAAAGTTCATATGGGGCTTCATTCCAAACAAAGGAGACAAAGAGGGCAGAGAGGGGATGTGTGAAAGTTCATATGGGGCTTCATTCCAAACAAAGGAGACAAAGAGGGCAGAAAGGCGATGTGTGAAAGTTCATATGGGGCTTCATTCCAAACAAAGGAGACAAAGATGGCAGAAAGGCGATGTGTGAAAGTTGATATGGGGCTTCATTCAAACAAAGGAGACAAAGATGGCAGAAAGGCGATGTGTGAAAGTTGATATGGGGGTTCATTCCAAACAAAGGAGACAAAGATGGCTGAAAGGCGATGTGTGAAAGTTCATATAGGGCCTCTTTCCAAACAAAGGAGA
>CM065738.1:898180-908180 GCA_033310375.1 Conus canariensis
GCACTTGGTTCTGGTTCCCTGTGAACTGGTGTCCAGCACTTGACGACCAAGAGGGCAACCATTCAGCCCGATCCTGAGAGGGGTGCCTACCATGCCGACCCGAAAACATGGTACCCGAGGCCACGGTTATCGCAGTCAGCAGCGCTTGCTCCATCGCCGACAGCCCTACATCTCCAGGACCCGTCCCCTGGCGACACAGGTTAGACCCGCCGTCACCCATAGGCCTGGAAGGTTGACTGCGCCGCCTGACACTGACCTCTCACATCAGTCTCCCTCGAGAGAGATCTGCTACCTCTCCCTCAGCAATCCCTGCTGTGCCGCTGTTCAAAGAGTATGTGTGAGAATGGTTGTAGCCTGGCGCACCTCACAGGCATGTGAGAATGGTTATAGCCTGGCGCACCTCACAGGCATGTGAGAATGGTTGTAGCCTGGCGCACCTCACAGGCATGTGAGAATGGTTATAGCCTGGCGCACCTCCCAGGCATGTGAGAAATGGTTGTAGCCTGGCGCACCTCACAGGCATGTGAGAATGGTTATAGCCTGGCGCACCTCCCAGGCATGTGAGAATGGTTATAGCCTGGCGCACCTCACAGGCATGTGAGAATGGTTATAGCCTGGCGCACCTCCCAGGCATGTGAGAATGGTTATAGCCTGGCGCACCTCCCAGGCATGTGAGAATGGTTGTAGCCTGGCGCACCTCACAGGCATGTGAGAATGGTTGTAGCCTGGCGCACCTCCCAGGCATGTGAGAATGGTTGTAGCCTGGCGCACCTCACAGGCATGTGAGAATGGTTGTAGCCTGGCGCACCTCCCAGGCATGTATGGAAGCACCAGAGTCATGAGCAACCCTTCTCCACCGGGCCACCTGAATCAGGAATCGGATAGTTAGCTTTGAAGGACCTCACTGCTCAAAGATCAGCGAGAATCTGCAAGGGATTTATGTACATCACAATAAAGCGCGCTGGATTCGCGTCTGTGGGCGCCTTACACCAACAGTTGACCGCAAGCTAACACCAGTGCACACCCCCTAGCGGATGCTGCCGTCTTCTTTGACACAGTGCGCGCATGGTATGCCTTGTCCGTCACAGAATCACGTCCAGCTAGCGCGTGCCTTCAGAAAATCCACATGTCTTGTCCTTCCAGCTAGCACGTGCCTTCAGAAAATGACATGTCTTGTCCGTCACAGAATCACTTCCAGCTAGCGTGTGCCTTCAGAAAAATTCCCACGCACGGGAAGATGCTGTTTATCATTGTTACCAACATGCGGGCTCTTTCGCATTCTCTCTCTTAGTGACCAGCGATAGTGCGGACAGAGGCACTGACCCACTTCTCACTGACGGCAGGTAAAGTAGACAACTCTATGAAGGTGCAGTGCTGTTTCATTTCAGAAATCGTTTTTTTGTTGTTGTTGTTGTTGTTGTTTTTTTTTAATATCCTGTCTTTGTGGTGATTTAAAACCTCAGTACATTATATACTGTTCCCTGCCTCATTTCATTTCCAATTTCGTTTCGATTAAATCGAGGTTATTTGTATTTGTTTCTGTCCGTCTTTGTGTTTGTCTTTTGATCTCCCTTGCATCTTTGGGTGGATCCATCAAGCGTAGGCTCAAAGATTGTCCCCTACATTTTATACTATTTGCATAATGTCTTTAGTTTTTCAGCAACTTCTTTCCTCCCCACACTTTCGTTTGGTTTCATTTACTATACCCTTCACTGGCTGCTTTGGGGTGCTATTGGATTCTTTTTTGCACCCTTGGTAATGAGAACACCACGGTATTATGGATTGTGGTGTGTCTCTATTTGACGCCAGGAGCGCAGACACAACCAGCCGTGTCTCCCTGATGAGTTCCGATCCAGCGGACGAAAGGTCTCGGAGCAGGCAAAACAAATATATCTGCCTTCAAGAGGGATTGCGATAGTTCCCTTATGCAGCTAGTGAAGAGTTTTCATATCTGTAATATATTTTCATAATTTCATGTTCCCAGTTTCTCCATCTTCAACTTCCCCCCTACCACCCCCCCCCCCCCCCCCCCCCCCCCCCTTAAGTCCAAATTTTGCTAAGTCTACTATGAAGACAGTTGAGTTGTTGGCCTGCGCTTTGTTTTTTTCCCCCACTATTAGATTGTTCGTCTTTGTATTTGTCTGACTTTATTCAAGTTTAAAAGGCTGTGCCAGTCTTGAATAAAAGTTACTCGGTGTTAGGTTTTCTTATGGGCGCAAAGAATACCCCACTTGTTTGCTGTTTACAATACGCATGTTTGTGATTAATCGACAAAAGTGCCGAAAATCAACCTAACTTGCTGTATTTGCTTCTGCTGGAAGGATGCAGGCTGCTGGTAGCGTAGGGGGCCCACACGCGTCCATGGTTTTGTTTGGTTGGTTGGTTGGGTTTTGTTTGTTTGTTTTCTGCCTTCAGAGCCACTCTAGTTTATAGTCACCCGTGTTTCGTGGATATGTGTTCTTTCTTTCGCTACAACCGCTGAGAACATTGGATGGATTAGTAAAAATGTTGTTGTTTTATAACTACAGCCATACTGGGAGAGACGCTCTGTGTGTGTGTGTGTGTGTGAGTGTGTGTGTGTGTTAGGAGTGGGGAAGGTGTGGGGGTGTATTTCCCTTTTGCCACTGGACTTCCAGTTGTGTTCTGAGTGCTAGTCCTTCTGACGACATGAAACACCTAAGTCCTGTACGCATTTGACTCAGAGCACGTCAAATAAACAGCGGCACGGCAATATTTTTCTAGAGAAAGCCGTTTGATGAGTATACAAAAATATACTGGGGTAAAAAGAGGGTGGCGCTGTACAATGGCGATGTGTTCTCCCCAAGGGAGAGCAGTCTAAATTTCACGCGGAGAAATTTATTTTGGTGAAGTTAAACCTTGCCATACTAGACCATACCATACAATACCATGCATTCTACCTTCCTCTCGCTCTCTTTCTGTCCACCCCCATCCTCCTAACCCCTCTCCCCCATCTATATCTCTCAACTGTCGCTTCATGAAGACAAATCGTAAGCTTTACCTCAAAACTGTGTCCTGCCTTCATAACTCGTACATGTTGTCAAGTAAATCACTTTGGGTACATAATTTCCAGTGACCCATCAGTTCTGTCATGGCTTTGTCTGGAATGTCATAAATCACGAAACTCTGCCTACTTAGCCCCCTGTAGAAGCAGTAATACTTGCCAGTTTCCTTCAGAGAAAGAACACGACAAACACTATAGTTTGTCCAACAGGACTTTTCAAACTCGATTACAGTAATTCTCTTTTCTTCTAAAACCTAACACACACAAAACGCAACAGTGACATCACCCTTTTTGTTGCGCTGGGACAGTTGTTTGTAGATGTGTTGTGCTGGGACAGTTGTTTGTAGACGTGTTGTGCTGGGACAGTTGTTTGTAGATGTGTTGTGCTGGAACAGTTGTTTGTAGATGTGTTGTGCTGGAACAGTTGTTTGTAGATGTGCTGTGCTGGAACAGTTGTTTGTAGATGTGCTGTGCTGGAACAGTTGTTTGTAGATGTGTTGTGCTGGGACAGTTGTTTGTGGAGGTGTTGTGCCGGAACCTTGGACAGTCAGGGGTCTTTACAGACCTTCCCCTCAGTCATGGGCAACCGGGCAGAGGTGGTGTGGTCAGTCTGAGCTTTTGCACTGTCCATTTACTCCTTCGGCCCAGTCACAAGTACATAAAGCGACACAAGCCAGCAAGATTTTTTTTCCTGTCGACATGTGCTGTGGGGAAAGTCACGGTCCTTTGAACACTGAGCTGCCCGTGGTATGCTCTGCAAACTCCGTTTGTTTCCAAGGAGTCTGACCCCGCAGTGAATTCTTGAACGACTCAAATTGATCTAGTTGCAAAGTGAGACAACTGCAGGCGGAACTCTATACAAATCTTAAATAAATGTTAGCGAACCGCCAAGAGAAACGTGGACAAACAAGTCAGAAGACAAAGCACGACGCGTTTCGACCTCTTAGGTCTTCTTCAGGCAAGATACAAATAGGACCTTGAAAATGAACGAGCAATCACTTAGCTTTGATCACTTCAGCTTTTCAGCTTTTTCATTATCCTGTTTGTTTGTATTTACTCAAATTGAGTTTCAAAACGGAGTGACTGAGGGCGGAAAATGAAGCAAAATTTAGAGAGGGGATTAGTTACCGCCAAGGACACAGAGTACAGGACAAGACACAATGCATGTCGACCTCTTAGGTCTTCTTCAGGCGAAAACAAATAACATTTAGGACAGTGAAAACGAAGAACGAGAAACATTTATCTCCTCGTGTTCGCCGCACGATCCAAAATGGGGAGAGTCACGATTTGTGATCGTGCGGCGAACGTGAGAAGATAAGTGGTTTCTCGTTCTTCGGTTTCATTGTGCTAAAGGTTGTTTGTTTTCGCCTGAAGAATTCCCAAGAGGTCGAAATGCATTGTGTTTTGTCCTGTACTCTGTCTGTGTCCTTGGCGGTAACTAACCCCCTCTGTCTCTAAATTTTACTCAAATTGAATTGAAAGTAGGGAAAACATGACGACACATGACGACTTGTTCTTCTGGGCACGACTCAGGCAGATGCCCTTTAAACTAACAGTGGCAAGCAGTTCTTTCACGACTGATGTCAGGTGAAGTTTATACCGCATCCTCACTCCAATCTCACTCTCAACTGCTGCCATGATAATCGCCACCATCGTCCAGAAGGTGTCCCCCCAAAAAGGGTAAACCTGGGTCTTTAAATAGACACGCAACGTCAACAACAGAACCAACCATTTCTTGGTTGTTTCCTTATTCTCTTGTGACCCTGAAGACTGCTCTGAGACAGGGGACTGACAGTCACGGCGAGAAGCATGCGCTGAAGCTGCGTCCTTATTGGACCCATTGCCTAAACAGGTAGGACGCGTTTTAACTGACATGGGGAGGGTGAGATGACGTCATTGGACCAAAGACGGGACGCAGTGCCCAGCGCATCTCAAAACTCTAATCTCTTTGTAGGGTGGACTGCCCGATAAGAACGACAATCGTTCTGGGCAAGCTACCGCAACGTTGTTGCCTTTGTTCTGGGCAAGTTACTGCAACGTTGTTGCCTTTGTTCTGGGCAAGTTACTGCAACGTTGTTGCCTTTGTTCTGGGCAAGCTACCGCAACGTTGTTGCCTTTGTTCTGGGCAAGTTACTGCAACGTTGTTGCCTTTGTTCTGGGCAAGCTACTGTAACGTTGTTGCCTTTGTTCTGGGCAAGCTACCGCAACGTTGTTGCCTTTGTTCCGGGCAAGCTACCGCAACGTTGTTGCCTTTGTTCTGGGCAAGTTACTGTAACGTTGTTGCCTTTGTTCTGGGCAAATTACTGTAACGTTGTTGCCTTTGTTCCGGGCAAGCTACCGCACCGTTGTTGCCTTGGTTCTGGGCAAGTTACTGCAACGTTGTTGCCTTTGTTCTGGGCAAGCTACCGCAACGTTGTTGCCTTTGTTCCGGGCAAGCTACCGCAACGTTGTTGCCTTTGTTCTGGGCAAGTTACCGCAACGTTGTTGCCTTTGTTCTGGGCAAGTTACTGCAACGTTGTTGCCTTTGTTCCGGGCAAGCTACCGCACCGTTGTTGCCTTGGTTCTGGGCAAGTTACTGCAACGTTGTTGCCTTTGTTCTGGGCAAGCTACCGCAACGCTGTTGCCTTTGTTCCGGGCAAGCTACCGCAACGTTGTTGCCTTTGTTCTGGGCAAGTTACTGCAACGTTGTTGCCTTTGTTCTGGGCAAGTTACTGTAACGTTATTGCCTTTGTTCTGGGCAAGTTACTGTAACGTTATTGCCTTTGTTCTGGGCAAGTTACTGTAACGTTGTTGCCTTTGTTCCGGGCAAGCTACCGCAACGTTGTTGCCTTTGTTCCGGGCAAGCTACCGCAAGGTTGTTGCCTTTGTTCTGGGCAAGTTACTGTAACGTTGTTGCCTTTGTTCTGGCAAGTTACTGCAACGTTGTTGCCTTTGTTCGGGCAAGCTACCGCAACGCTGTTGCCTTTGTTCGGGCAAGCTACCGCAACGTTGTTGCCTTTGTTCTGGGCAAGTTACTGCAACGTTGTTGCCTTTGTTCTGGGCAAGCTACCGCAACGCTGTTGCCTTTGTTCCTGGGCAAGCTACCGCAACGTTGTTGCCTTTGTTCTGGGCAAGTTACTGCAACGTTGTTGCCTTTGTTCTGGGCAATTACTGTAACGTTATTGCCTTTGTTCTGGGCAAGTTACTGTAACGTTATTGCCTTTGTTCTGGGCAAGTTACTGTAACGTTGTTGCCTTTGTTCCGGGCAAGCTACCGCAACGTTGTTGCCTTTGTTCCGGGCAAGCTACCGCAACGTTGTTGCCTTTGTTCTGGGCAAGTTACTGTAACGTTGTTGCCTTTGTTCTGGGCAAGTTTCTGCAACGTTGTTGCCTTTGTTCTGGGCAAGTTACTGCAACGTTGTTGCCTTTGTTCTGGGCAAGTTACTGTAACGTTGTTGCCTTTGTTCTGGGCAAGCTACCGCAACGTTGTTGCCTTTGTTCTGGGCAAGTTACTGCAACGTTGTTGCCTTTGTTCTGGGCAAATTACTGTAACGTTATTGCCTTTGTTCTGGGCAAGTTACTGTAACGTTATTGCCTTTGTTCTGGGCAAGTTACTGTAACGTTGTTGCCTTTGTTCCGGGCAAGCTACCGCAACGTTGTTGCCTTTGTTCCGGGCAAGCTACCGCAACGTTGTTGCCTTTGTTCTGGGCAAGTTACTGTAACGTTGTTGCCTTTGTTCTGGGCAAGTTACTGCAACGTTGTTGCCTTTGTTCTGGGCAAGTTACTGCAACGTTGTTGCCTTTGTTCTGGGCAAGTTACTGTAACGTTGTTGCCTTTGTTCTGGGCAAGCTACCGCAACGTTGTTGCCTTTGTTCTGGGCAAGTTACTGCAACGTTGTTGCCTTTGTTCTGGGCAAGTTACTGCAACGTTGTTGCCTTTGTTCTGGGCAAGTTACTGCAACGTTGTTGCCTTTGTTCCGGGCAAGCTACCGCAACGTTGTTGCCTTTGTTCTGGGCAAGTTACTGCAACGTTGTTGCCTTTGTTCTGGGCAAGCTACCGCAACGTTGTTGCCTTTGTTCTGGGCAAGCTACCGCAACGTTGTTGCCTTTGTTCTGGGCAAGCTACCGCAACGTTGTTGCCGTTGGGAAGAGAGTGTGCGCTGCCTGTCTCTGTGTCATTTATCTCTCGTTCTTTGTATCAGATGCAGACAGTCCGTCTGAGAAATTCATTCTCGAATTCTTGGATTTTTTTTTCTTACCTTGAAAGCTACATAAAAGGTAGAAGCTGAAACCTCTGCACCGGCTGTTACTTGCGATACTCACTGAATGTCCAAGTGCGGTCCACTATAAAAGTCCAAATTGTGAAAATAGTGGACGAAAGATTTTTCTACCCATCTCTCTCTCTCTCTCTCTCTCTCTCTCTCTCTCTCTCTCTCAGTCTCTCTCTCTCTCTCTCTCCAAGCCTTTGCTTGTCGTTTCTACAGAAACGACATAAAAATGCAAGCGTGTTCGAGTGGCCCCTAGTCTGTCCCCTCCCTCTCTATCCCCCCCCCCCCCCCCCCCCCACCTACCATCCACCCACTTCGACAACCGGCACCCCGCTCTCTTTATTCCAATTCTAACCAAACTGACTAACGGCAGTGTGCCTGGAATGAATCTGTCCCTTCAGTCTCTGGCAGACACAGTGAACATCCGTCCTCAAAGAGGGGGTGGGGTGGGGGAGGGGGGGCGTGAGGGGGGAGAGGAGAGAGGAGGAAGGGAGGAGGGAGAGGAGGGAAAGAAAGAAAGAAAGAAAGAAAGAGAGAAAGAAAGAAAGAAAGAAAAAGAAAGCAACATCACAACTTTTAGCACGTGCTTTCAGCCACTCTGGGGGACCGGATACAGCGGACTATGGCGCCTTTTATCCTCCGTGCACTTGAAAACTTGCACAGCGGCAACTCGGAGGACGTGTGAAAACTCTTGACTTCATTTCCCTTCCAAGGGCTTACAGCGCACCCCCTTCAACTGTGGGCCTGAAGGCCCAACACTCCCCACACACACAGTTATTATACTTCCTCAACCCTACCTTACTACCCACCCCCCTCCCCCTTCCCCCTCCCCCTCCCAACACTCCACACACACACAGTTATTCTACTTCCTCAACCCTGCCTTACTCCCCACCCCCCCTCCCCCGCCCAACACTCCCCACACACAGTTATTATACTTCCTCAACCCTACCTTACTCCCCACCCCCCTCCCCCTCCCCCGCCCAACACTCCCCACACACACAGTTATTATACTTCCTCAACCCTACCTTACTCCCCACCCCCCTCCCCCTCCCCCGCCCAACACTCCCCACACACAGTTATTATACTTCCTCAACCCTACCTTACTCCTCACCTACCCCTCCCCCCTCCCCCGCCCAACACTCCCCACACACACAGTTATTATACCTCCTCAACCCTACCTTACTCCTCACCCCCCCTCCCCCCTCCCCCGCCCAACACTCCCCACACACACAGTTATTATACTTCCTCAACCCTACCTTACTCCTCACCCCCCCCCTCCCCCTCCCCCGCCCAACACTCCACACACACACAGTTATTATACTTCCTCAACCCTACCTTACTCCCCCACCCCCCCCCGCCTCCCCCGCCCAACACTCCCCACACACACAGTTATTTACTTCCTCAACCCTACCTTACTCCCCACCCCCCTCCCCCCGCCCCAACACTCCCCACACACACAGTTATTATACTTCCTCAACCCTACCTTACTCCCACCCCCCCTCCCCCCCCCCCGCCCAACACTCCCACACACACAGTTATTATACTTCCTCAACCCTACCTTACTCCCCACCCCCCTCCCCCCCCCCCAACACTCCCCACACACACAAGTTATTATACTTCCTCAACCCTACTTACTCCCACCCCCCCCCCCTCCCCGCCCAACACTCCCACACACACAGTTATTATACTTCCTCAACCCTACCTTACTCCACCCCCCCCCCCCCCCGCCCAACACTCCCCACACACAAGTTATTATACTTCCTCAACCCTACCTTACTCCCACCCCCTCCCCCTCCCCCGCCCAACACTCCCCACACACACAGTTATTAACTTCCTACCCTACCTTCTCCCACCCCCCCCCCTCCCCGCCCAACACTCCCCACACACACAGTTTATACTTCCTCAACCTACCTTACTCCCCACCCCCCTCCCCCCCCAACACTCCCCACACACACAGTTATATACTTCCTCAACCTACTTACTCCCCACCCCCCTCCCCGCCCAACACTCCCCACACACAGTTATTATACTTCCTCAACCCTACCTTACTCCCCACCCCCCCCCGCCAACACTCCCACACACACAGTTTTTACTTCCTCAACCCTACCTTACTCCCCCCCCCCCCCCCCTCCCCCGCCCAACACTCCCACACACACAGTTATTATACTTCCTCAACCCTCCTTACTCCCCACCCCCTCCCCCCCCGCCAACACTCCCAACACACGTTATTTACTTCTTCACCCTACTTACTCCCCACCCCCCCCCCCCCTCCCCCCCAACACCCCACACACACAGTTATTATACTCCTCAACCCTACCTTACTCCCCACCCCCCCCCTCCCGCCCAACACTCCCCACACACACAGTTTTATACTTCCTCAACCCTACCTTACTCCCCACCCCCCTCCCCCGCCCAACACTCCCACACACAGTATTATACTTCCTCAACCCTACTTATCCCACCCCCCCCTCCCCCCTCCCCCGCCCAACATCCCCACACCACAGTTATTATACTTCCTCAACCTACCTTACCCCACCCCCTCCCCCTCCGCCCAACACTCCCCACACACCAGTTATTATACTTCCTCAACCTACCTTACCCCACCCCCCTCCCCCTCCCCCCAACACTCCCCACACACACAGTTATTATCTTCCTCAACCCTACCTTACTCCCACCCCCCCTCCCCCGCCAACATCCCCACACACCAGTTATTATACTTCCTCAACCTACCTT
>CM065738.1:915680-940680 GCA_033310375.1 Conus canariensis
GAACAATGTTGTGACCTTCCACCTTCACCGAGGTAAAAAGTTCAAAAAAGTTTAGACGTTCAGGATGATGGAGGTTACGGCCAGCTATGACCTCCAAAGCTGACAGCGAATCAGACAAAATCAGGAAGTCCTCGTTTGTAGATTGAGAGATTATCTTCGGTGATAGAACCAAAGCTGTAAGTTCAGCAGAGTAAACACAAGCATCTGACGGAATATGTTCTAACAATGTTTGAGAAGGAGCACCAGGGCAACAGGCTGCACAGGCCACTCCATCTTTGGACTTGGAATCGTCAGTGAAAATTTTCTGAAGGATGGGACTTTTGTACAAAGATCGGCAAACATCGCCTTGTATGCCTGAGAACTGATGGATTCTTTGTGAAAAGCAGCAAAGTGAAAGCGGATTTCTGGAGTGAAAAAGGTCCATGGGCCTTACCTGGAAACTTGGAGAAGTCAGACACAGCTCCTAGATCAAGACCTGCATTCTGCGTATGAGGCTGCATACGAAGACCAAACGGAGGAATACAGTTGGGATTGTTTTCGAGTTTACTTTGAAACTGAGGGTTAAAAACACAGTCATAGGCAGGGTTTTCCGGTTCAGAGAACAGTCTGAGATTGTAATAGTAGAAAGCAAAACCATTGAGTTAGATCCACGTGAAAACATTGGGTCTAATTCTGTGGGGAGGGCGGGGGGGGGGGGGGGGGGGGGTGAGAGGAGAAGGGGATAAGCAACCGATGTGTTTGACACTTTGACAGCCTGTCGTCTGCAAGGACCTGGACCGCCCTGTTTTTTAGGAGTCGCCGGGAGAACTGGTGAGCAATCTATTCCTTTGCTGAGCAAGAATGTCAGCTTGAAGCTGTTTGTGCGTACTGCATTTAATTCTTCTCTCAGAAATGGGTACTGCTTGGATGGCTTTGAAATCTACTTAATTATGAACTCTAACCACTGACCAGCAACTTCGACTTCGTTCTGCTCTGCTGAGCTGATGGAGAAGCAGCAGGGTGGATGCGCCGCTCTCTTAGGTTTGGTGCTCATAGTTTATCAACAAGTCAGATTTCCGCCCTCAGTCACTTCGTTTTGAAACTAACAAGTGAGAGTTTCGGAACAACAATCCAAGTTCAGTGAATGTTTTGCTCTCATTCGTCCCTGTCCTCGAAAAATGTTTACTGTGTTTCCCAAGTTGCAGAATATCCGCGACGAAAACGAAGAATTAATGAAAATTTTATAATTTCAGGTTGACTGTGTCTAGTGCCTGGGCAGAAAGCACTGGCGGATGTGTGACTGTTAAAAATAAGGTGGGTTGTCGCAATTCAATGCCCCCCCCCCCCCCTAAGTTGTCTGTTGGAGTCATTGATTGGCCCTCTCACGGCCAGAATCCATGTTTAAACTAATTCAGGCTGAACATGGCCGGACGACAACCAATTCTGTGCAAAGGGTGTGTTCGTGTTGAGTGGGCTGTGTGTTTGCGCCGCCGTCGTGCCTCAATAACGCAATTTAAGCAAATAACAACCCACCAATAAACAAATTTTGTAATGTTTGCATCATAGCCCACCACAGCAACGTATCAGCTGACACCCGTTGCAGCAACTACAGTCATCCACTCACCATAACCATCACAACAATCCACCAAATAAACCCACTAACTCACATCGATGAAATGTCTCTGAATCAAAACAGTCACAACTCTTGAACAGCAGGAGCTGTATCTTTGTCTCACGTCACAATGAACACCTAAGATACGTCATGAGGGTGGAGTCTTGGTGGATGCACCCGCCACTCTTAGGTGTGATCAAAAAAAACACGAAGACCTACTCATATTTTTTTGTGTCTACAATAGATAGGATTTCTAGGTTTCGACGTCTGAAGCGTTGTATCGTGCTGTGTATTGCAACCCGCAGAGTTGTCGGACTATATTCCAATTTTCAGTTACAAGAGTAGGGGCATAGACTATCGTTGGTCTGTTGTGCTCTTCCAAGTTACCATTTTTTTTGTGCCAAGGAACCAACTGTTTACCTTCACTTCAGAGGTAAAAAGTTCAAAAATTACTGGTGATGAGGTTAGGCCATAGACATGTGCAGCGATATCAATCTGGAAGAGAGTACTTCTATAAACCAGCTGTAAGTTCAGCCCAAGACACAATTGTTCATAACATGTGGAAGGAGACAGGCACTGTACAGATCATTTTGGTTCGATGTCAGTGAAATGTTCATGACAGATGGGACTCTTGTAAGATCGAACTGTGTATGCCTAAGAACTATGTTCTTCTGTGGAAAGACAAATGAGAACGGATTTGGAGTAAGAAAAGGTTCCTTTGGGCCCACCGAATTGGAAGTCAGAACACTCTGTCAGATACTGGTGTAGCTGTACGAAGAAACATGGTAATATCAGTGGAGTTCGAACTTTAGATACTGGGGTTATTAAAGACACAGTCATATGCAGGGTTTGGAAGAACAGTCTGAAATTGTATAGTAAAGATTATTAGTCCCTGACATGGTCTAATCTGTGTGAGATAAGGGAAAAACGATTTTTTTTGACTTCGTCTGCAACTATGCATGTTTTTAAGTCAAGGACAATGCATTCCTTTGCTGTATCGTGATACTGTTTGTGTACTGTATGCATCAGACATGCAAACACTCTGTGAAAAAGTGTCTGCACATTCTAATGCCATGCCGTTGTTGACATTTTCGGAATAGAACTTGGAAGAGACTGGCATTCTAGCCGAAGACGGCTTTTTCCCGTAGTTCAATGTCAGTCTGAACATGGAAGAGTATTTTCTATACATTTGACAGAGTAAGCTTGAAAATTATCATTAGAGATCATACACGTTTTGAAAAAGTCTGATGAAGCACATCGATACATTTAAAAGTTATTACAAGAATGTTGCCTATACTATTATTGATACATTATGTATATGTCATTGGTTATGAGCATTACCTACTTAACAGTAGTCCATTTCTGCGTTTTCACGAAGTATTGCTAGTATGTAATTATAAAAAGTGATTCATATGCTGTTGGTTTTGTTTTAGATCATGTTTCAGGGAGGGGGGGGGGGGAGGGGGGAGTACCCACTAGCCGACAACGATATTGAATTTTAAGTCGCTTTATTTTCCATGCAGCTAAGCTGACTTTGAACCGTTAAATCGGAATTAGCAGCTGGAAATGGGAGAAGCCATTTGCTGCATCATCCCATATAGCAACCAAAAAAGGGTTACAAAGCTCATCAGACGATAAGGTGCTAAACAATTCATAAATGAGTATTTGCACAATTTTTTTGCTCTAATTTCTGACCGAGAAATAATAGTATGTGTGCTCGATAAATGGAACATGCATTTGTGGTGATTCCAGAAACATTCTAATACTCTTTGTAAGAGCCTGCTGGAAACATTTAGTTGCATTTCAGAAGTTGGATTCATGTTTCTGAACTCTTTCACAGAAATGTCTGCATTTCATGCAAAACATGGCTCACATTATAAATCACACACACACACACACACACACACACACACACACACACACACACACAAACAAACGCACGCACGCACGCACGCACGCACCCACCCACCTACCACACCACACACACACACACACACACACACACACACACAGCAAGCATGCGCGCACGCACGCACGAACGCCACGCACACACACACACACCACACACACACACACAACACACAACACACCCACACACCACACAACACAACACATATTCTGTTCGGAAACAAAAACGCCAAAGATCGGCGCAGCATGCATTACTCTCAGGAAATTTGTTTATCTCAGTATTTTCTAATATGTGACACTTTTATTCAGGTCGTTACGTTCAACATGTGGAAACCTCCATTACAAAAGTATTAGGTTTCCGATCAGGACTTCTTTTGCCTCCAACGCCTATTCTAGCTGTCTTCCACGAATCACAGAGGAACATAGTGCTTCTTTGCCTCAACGCTATTCTAGTGTCTTCCACGAATCACAGAAGGAGACATACGGGTGTTACATGTCATGTAATTCAGGTGTACCGCAGACAGAAGGAGACATACGGGTGTTACATGTCATGTAATTCAGGTGTACCGCAGACAGAAGGAGACATACGGGTGTTACATGTCATGTAATTCAGGTGTACCGCAGACAGAATGAGACATACGGGTGTTACATGTCATGTAATTCAGGTGTACCGCAGACAGAAGGAGACATACGGGTGTTACATGTCATGTAATTCAGGTGTACCGCAGACAGAAGGAGACATACGGGTGTTACATGTCATGTAATTCAGGTGTACCGCAGACAGAAGGAGACATACGGGTGTTACATGTCATGTAATTCAGGTGTACCGCAGACAGAAGGAGACATACGGGTGTTACATGTCATGTAATTCAGGTGTACCGCAGACAGAAGGAGACATACGGGTGTTACATGTCATGTAATTCAGGTGTACCGCAGACAGAAGGAGACATACGGGTGTTACATGTCATGTAATTCAGGTGTACCGCAGACAGAAGGAGACATACGGGTGTTACATGTCATGTAATTCAGGTGTACCGCAGACAGAAGGAGACATACGGGTGTCACATGTCATGTAATTCAGGTGTACCGCAGACAGAAGGAGACATACGGGTGTTACATGTCATGTAATTCAGGTGTACCGCAGACACGAAGGAGACATACGGGTGTTACATGTCATGTAATTCAGGTGTACCGCAGACACAAGGAGACATACGGGTGTTACATGTCATGTAATTCAGGTGTACCGCAGACACAAGGAGACATACGGGTGTTACATGTCATGTAATTCAGGTGTACCGCAGACACAAGGAGACATACGGGTGTTACATGTCATGTAATTCAGGTGTACCGCAGACAGAAGGAGACATACGGGTGTTACATGTCATGTAATTCAGGTGTACCGCAGACAGAAGGAGACATACGGGTGTTACATGTCATGTAATTCAGGTGTACCGCAGACAGAAGGAGACATACGGGTGTTACATGTCATGTAATTCAGGTGTACCGCAGACAGAAGGAGACATACGGGTGTTACATGTCATGTAATTCAGGTGTACCGCAGACAGAAGGAGACATACGGGTGTTACATGTCATGTAATTCAGGTGTACCGCAGACAGAAGGAGACATACGGGTGTTACATGTCATGTAATTCAGGTGTACCGCAGGTGCATCCACAAGTAGTTGAACTGAGAGACACTGTTTTCCCACCGTAACTCGGTGCTTGTTCAGTCTTCCTCACCAGACGGCGGTTTCCTCATCACTAATCGTGTACTGTCTTTACCCTTCCCAAGGTCATCACTAATCATGTACTGTCTTTACCACTTTCCCCAATGGTCATCACTAATCATTGTACTGTCTTTACCACTTTCCCCAATGGTCACCACTAATCATTGTACTGTCTTTACCACTTTCCCAATGGTCCTCATCACTAATCATTGTACTGTCTTTACCACTTTCCCCAATGGTCATCACTAATCATTGTATGTCTTTACCACTTTCCCCAATGGTCTCATCACTAATCAATTTACTGTCTTTACCACTTTCCCCAATGGTCCTCATCACTAATCAATTTGCACTGTCTTTACCACTTTCCCCAATGGTCATCACTAATCATTGTACTGTCTTTACCACTTTCCCCAATGGTCATCACTAATCAATTGTACTGTCTTTACCACTTTCCCCAATGGTCATCACTAATCAATTGTACTGTCTTTACCACTTTCCCCAATGGTCATCACTAATCATTGTACTGTCTTTACCACTTTCCCCAATGGTCATCACTAATCATTGTATTGTCTTTACCACTTTCCCCAATGGTCATCACTAATCATTGTATGTCTTTACCACTTTCCCATGTCTCATAATCATGTACTGTCTTACCATTTCCCAATGGCCCATCACTAATCATTGTACTGTCTTTACCACTTTCCCCAATGGTCATCACTAATCATTGTACTGTCTTTACCACTTTCCTCAATGGTCATCATCACTAATCAATGTACTGTCTTTACCACTTTCCCCAATGGTCATCACTAATCATTGTACTGTCTTTACCACTTTCCCCAATGGTCATCACTAATCAATGTACTGTCTTTACCACTTTCCCCACTGGTCATCACTAATCAATGTACTGTCTTTACCACTTTCCTCAATGGTCCTCATCACTAATCAATGTATTGTCTTTACCACTTTCCTCAATGGTCATCACTAATCAATGTATTGTCTTTACCACTTTCCTCAATGGTCATCACTAATCATTGTACTGTCTTTACCACTTTCCTCAATGGTCATTGTCACACACCCACGTTTGTGAACATACACACTTGCATTCACAAACACAGTATGCTTACTTCGTACACAACACGCAATCACTCCATTCACCCAAAGGAGCACTACCACAATTGAACTGAGTTTTCTATAAAATGCTCCCTTTACTCACAAAGAAAAGGGTTTTAAATCTTCTTTGCATTTCACTGCATTTTCCAACAATTATTTCTTCTCTTCACAAGATAATTCCCCACATAGAAACAATAACACAATATTCAAAGTTTTACCAAAAATCCAACACACTCACACACATGTTACACTATCAGTTCTTATATTAAATAGTATCAATAAAGACAAGTCATCTTGACTTGTCGAGGAGCTTTCTTTCACTTGGCTGTACCACCTCTGGACCACCACAGACTGGACTCTCACTAGGCTCGTACAGCTCAAGCCTGGACCACCGCTGGACCACTACTGGACCACCACTGGACCACCACTGGACGCTGAGGGATTCTTCTAGGGAATAAGCGACAAGCCTACCCTAGTAGACTTCTAGTCTACATCTACACTCAAAACTCGAGTGAACTTGCCACGCCAGGCATATTACACCCACCAAGGGTTAAGCACACCCAAACCAGGGTTGCATCGGACAAACCAGTCCAATAATATAGCACACCCAACCCAGGGTTGCATCGGACAATCCTAGTCCTATGTTAAACCCAAAGAGGGTTACAATCAGACATCCTCCTATGTCTGTGTCCAGAGCTCCTCTGAAGTAACAATAATCTTCCACCCTTCCTCACATTGGGTGAACACACTTCACAATCCACTCAGCGTCCTACTCTTCCGCATCACTGGCGGTTGCACTCCATGAATACAAAAAAGCATCAAACCCGTAGGTTCCATTCCACAATTGCAAAAATTACAAAATCTCTTAATTGATATGAAACTTTTCCATTCACATCACTTTTTCCTCATTCACATGACACCCCCCAACCTCCGATAAAAAAATTTGATTCATCAAATTTTTTCAAAGAAAAGTATAGGAGTTCACAAAAAAAAAATACACCATTGACAGTATTCTGAAAAAATACTTTCCCAAAATGACATGAGTACATGCGAACAGAAAAATGTATATTTATAAAAACATTGTTTCCAAAAAAAATTATCCAAAGCCAACATCAATGCATCAACTATCACTACCGCAAGTAATCAATATTGCACACAATAACATTCCATTACTCAAATACAAACATATAAATTCAACTTTCAACAGCAAACTTGAAAACACACACTGCTTATTACTGTCGAGACAAAATGTCAGCAATCACATTGCTGGACCCTGAAATTGGATCAACCCTGAAACTGTATTGCTGGATCGCCAAAGACCACCGTAATAGACGGTTATTCTTTGTTCTTGATGTCTTCAAAAACGTCAGAGGTCTGTGATCCGTGTGCAGGACAAAAAACCTGCCTGTCAAGAAACGCTCAAATTTTGCAAGTGCCCACACAATCGCTAAGCATTCCCGTTCAATAGTAGAATACCTCGACTGTGCATCAGTGAACTTCTTACTTGCAAACTGTACTGGATGCAATAAATCTTGATGTTCTTGCAAAAGAACAGCACCCATTCCTGTTGAACTTGCATCAGTCCGGAGGACAAAATCTTTCTCCAAGTTGGGCAGAAGTAAAACAGGAGAAGAATTCAAAACCTTTTGAACTGCTTCCAAAGCATTCTGACAATCTACAGTCCAATCAATAGATGAATGCTTGGAACCCTTTGTCAACTCAGTTAATGGAGCTGTAAGAGTTGCAAAGTGAGGGACATAACGCCTGTAATAAGATAAGAGTCCAAGAAGTGAACGAACCTGTTTCTTTGAACATGGGGTTTTGATTGCCAAAATCTTTTCCATTTTCTTCTTTTCTGGCTGCATCGAACCCACAGCAATTGTATGCCCCAAAAACTCCAGTTTTTGAAAACCCGCCATGATTTTCGATGGCCTTGCTGTCAAACCAAAAGAACGGAGTCTTTCAAAAACACTTTTCAAACATCTCAGCAGATTACTCCATGTTTGTGAAGCCAGCAAAATATCATCAAAAAAACTTACAGCAGACATTTCATGTAACCTGAGTTGTCTCATCATTCTTGCGAAAGTTGCCGGTGCATTCTGCAAACCAAAAGGCATTCGCAAAAAATGAAAAAGTCCAAATGGTGTTTGAAAAGCTGTTTTTTTCTTTATCATCAACACACATCGGTATCTGCCAATAACCTTTCGTGAGATCAATTTTCACAAAATACTTGGCTTGGACTCAGTTGACAAAACAAATCCTCCACATCAGGAATTGGTTCAGAATCAAAAACAGTCAATTTATTCAAAGCCCTGTAATCAATACAAAATCTGACTGAACCATCTGGTTTTGAAACCAGCACCACAGGAGCCACATATGGAGAACTTGACTTTTCAATGACCCCAAGATCCAACATGACCTGTACCTCTCAATAATTTGCTTTTTTGCAAAAGGTAAAGGATACGACTTCATTCGTACAGGAACATCTGTTGTCAACCGTATTCTATGAGGTTCAACACCAACTGCAGATCCTGGTTTGTCTGTAAGTACATCTGTATAATCCTGTAGTAAACACTTTAGTTGAGTCACCCGAGATGGTTTCAAGTCCTCGTTGATCTTGACATCCTCGTATGTTTCACCTTTTAAGGATAATGTAGGCAGTTGAATAACATCATCACCAGTGTCCTGAACTACACCAACAGCAGTTTCATGAATTACAGGCACCTTGTGAAACATAGGTTTGTCAAGACGTTGCAAATGTTCTGTCACACAATCCATTGGTAACAGACATGAAATGTCACATGCCAATGCTGAAATCTTATCATCAGGGACAGCAACCTTGTTGATCATAACATCAGACCTGTGAAAGTACTTTTTCAACATGTTAACATGGAAAATTTTCTTCACACCATTCATATCAATTCTGTAATTGACATCAGAACATTTTTCAATGACGACGAATGGTCCTTTCCACATCACATGCATCTTGCTCTTGTCATCTGTCAAAAGCACCAACACATTGTCACCCACAGAAAACACACGCATCTTTGCCCCACGATCAGCATACTTTTTATGCGTAGTTGCACTGTTATAAGCATTTTCTTGGGCAATACGACATGCATCTGCTATACGATTTTGTAAAGTAAAAACATAATCAAAAACATTTTTTTCTTCTTGAGACACATTGTCCCCAGACCATGACTTTGACAGGATGCTAATAGGTCCTTTTGGTGAACGACCAAAAAGCAACTCAAAAGGAGAGAAACCTGTGCTCTCATTTGGCAATTCCCTGTAAGCAAAAAGTATGGCTGGAATGTATCGATCCCAGTCTGATGGTCTTTCCTTAGAAACTTTCTTCAACATCATCTTGAAAGTACCATTAAATCTTTCCACAAGGCCATTCGACTGTGGATGGTATGGAGATGTAGTACATGCAGAAATTGAAAGTAAACGAAATATTTCTTTCATGAGATCTGACACAAACTGAGTACCCAAGTCAGATAATATTTCATCAGGAAGTCCCATTCTGGAAAAAATAGAAAATAATGCTTCTGCCACAGAAATGGTATCAATCTTTTTCAAAGGTACAGCTTCAGGATACCTGGTAGCAACATCCATGACAGTGAGCACATAACGAAAACCAGAATTGGAAACATGAAATGGACCAACCAAATCAATACAAACACGACTGAATGGTTCAGTAATGACTGGCATTCTTTGCAAAGGTGCAAATGGTATACGACCTTTGGGAATTGTTTTCTGACAGACATCACATGATTGACAATATTTTGAAACTTGCACACTAACACCAGGCCAAAAAAATGAAGACAACACACGTTGAAGAGTACGTTTGACTCCACAATGACCCGAAAACATGGAATCATGTGCAGTATGCAAAACAGTATCACGTAAAGACATAGGAACGACAATCTGCTCCACCACCTGTTCATCTTTAGGAAAAAGACGGTATAAAAGATTATTCTTTTTTATGTACATGGTATCAGTCACTTTGTCAGGTACCTCAGGAACAACTTTCTGAAACAAATGAGTCAATGTTGTATCTGTCTTTTGTAAATCACTCAAATGTTCAGGAGTCACATCCAATTTTGGGACATAGGGAACAACCAGGGGTTTTTGACCTTGCCTTTCTTTTTCCTCTTGTGAACGAGTGCTTACCATAGAAGGCACAAAAGAACCACATTGTCCTCCACAAGACGTGGAAACACCCTTGAGATTTCCAAGAATGAGGTCTGTCACAGGATCATCAATGACACATGCTGTTATTTCACCTGTAAAATAGGGAGTACAAACATAAACACATGCCAAAGGAAATGATTCAATTTTGCCACCAAATGTACGACATTGCTGATGTGTCCCGGTGTATTGTTCTTTTCTGACTAAATCTTTGCGTACACCAGCAGTAGTACACCCAGTATCCCTCAACAGTGTAGCACCAAACCCATTGACAGCACACGATTCAATGTGTAGACCTGTAACATCAGTGTCAGACACTAAAACATGCTGAGTATCTTTAGTAGTTTGCTTGGGATCTGTTGCTAAGCACACATTACCCTGTGCTAGAAAAGGACAGTCTTTCTTCTTGTGAAATATACAGGAACAGTGCCAACAACCATTGTCCGCACCAGATACTGTATTTGGTACTGTACTATGATCAATACCACCACGGTTTGAAAATTGTCCACGGCCACGAATAGCTCTAAACTGACCAGTCCGTCGAGAATTGGTATATCCTCTTGGATTTGGATTACCCTGTGAAAAAGTTTGTCCAGAATTATTCTCTTGCCAGTTATTATAGGAATGTACATTATTCCTGTTTGTATTCTGTCTTTGAGAAAAACTCTGGCCTCCTCTATGACCATATCTCCTGTTTGGTTGAGAACGACCCGGACCAAACTGGCCTGTTGAAGCAACATTTGCCTCAAACACATCACGGTCAGATTTCCTGGAAAAATGCTTTTCCGGATGAGCAGTCCGATACTGATCTGCCAGCTTACAGATATCCTCTGCAGTTTTACAAGATCTCTCTTTTAGAAAAATAGCTAGGTCTTTGGATACGCTTTGTAAAATCTGCTCACGTAACAACAAGTCACGCAAATCAGCATATTCTTTCTGTGTTTGGGACAATTCAACCCAACGATCAAATAAATGACTTGTCCTAATAAGGAAAGCTGCAAATGATTCACCTTTTTCTGGACGAACTGAACGAAATTTTTCTCTAAAGCCTTCATCTGTATATTGAAACTTCTTCAAAAGTTCAGCTTTCAGTTCTTCCCATGTGAGAGAATCACGAACTGCCAAACTATGATACAGAGATAATGCGGTGCCCTTGAATAAGGAAGCAGCATACAATGTCCATTTGTCCTTGCTCCAACCACATGATGAAGCATGGTTTTCAAACCTAAAAAGAAAAGAGTCTATGTCATCACGATTCTCATCAAAAGGGGGTAATTTGGGAATGTAGGAAGTCTTACCTGCACCCTGAACAGGAACAGCATCAGTTTGAGAAACATTTACATTTGCAGATTGTTGAACAGCCTGTTGCTTTAACTGAAGTTCCACTCGTTTTTGTTCAAGTTCCAATCTTCTCATTTCAAGTAAATTAAGACTTTCTGTTCTTTTCATTTCAAGTTCATGCGCCCTGATTTTTTCCTCTCTCTCTATCTGTGCTTGTCTATCCTTCTCTTCTTTCTCTAACTGTACTTGTCTATCCTTCTCTTCTTTCTCTAACTGTACTTGTCTATCCTTCTCTTCTTTCTCTAACTGTACTTGTCTATCCTTCTCTTCTTTCTCTAACTGTGATTGTCTATCCTCTAACTGTGCTTGTCTAAGCCTTTCTTCTTTTTCTAACTGTGCTTCTGCTTGCCTAATCTTATCTTCTTTTTCTGCCTCTGCTTTACTAAGCCTTTCTCTCTCATCTGCCTCTTTCTTCTCCTCTCTTTCTTTCGCTCTGAGCGCACGCTCTTCACACTGATCAATGTAAGCCATTAACGCATCACCAGACAACTGCAATTTCTGTCCCTGGGACAAAAATCGGTTGAAACGAACCGTTTCCTCATCCTCCTTCACAAATAAGGATTGGAATTCCTCTATTTGTTGATCATCTACTGTATCAGTCATGTTGTATGAGAGTGTAGATAACGCTTAAAGAAATCCCACAGCGTGCAAATGGGGTAGAGAAATTAAGATGTGAAATAAAAACACTATTTAAAATAGAACAACAATTTAAACTTACTTGGCACTGATTACTAGAATACAGAGCTCAAAACATTCAAATTTGTAAAGAACCAAAAAAAAACAATGACGGGACAGAAAAGAATTTTTTTTTTTTTCAGTAAAATTTGATTGAGTATGGAAATGCACCCTCACTGAAAAAATGTTTTATTTAAGTTAATTTAGTTGGCCAAAAAATGTGAGAAGTAAATTTAGAAATGGCTCTGAAAGACTGAATTGTGAGAAAGATTTCCGAAATACCAAGAAAAGCTAAGAATATTTTTTTTTAATTATTGTTTTAAACTAAAGCAGAGCACTGTTTTCAAAAAGGAATCCAAAAGAATGTGCCAGAAAAAACGCAAACAATTTTACAAGAAAGATTTTCAACTAAACCTTACAACATTTAAAATAAAGGGAGCATTTACACACACTAATCAGAAACCCTATTTAAAATAGCAAAAAAAAAACCGCCTAAACTTGAAACTAGAGAGGAGCTTATTGTAAAGAATATCAAGAGAATCTTAATTAGAATAGAGACAGAAACCAAGAGAGGCGAAAATTTGAAAAAAGTAGGAAAAGTAAGACCGAGCAAAAGAACCCTTAGGTAGCCCACTAATTGAAACTACCACCCGTAGAACTGGAGACGGGAATACTAAGAACAAGTATACATTACATAAACAATTGACTCACACCATAAATATAGATAAGAAAAACAAAATTGAAAATGCCAATGAAAATGAATAAATATAACAATTATACAGCAATGCAGAGGGGAACAAAATAGTATCTTTATAATTGTAATTTGGCAGAGTAATTTTACTTCTATTTTTCTTTTCTTTTTTACAAAGGGGTTCAAAACAATATTTTAGCAGCAGTACTCGCTCAAAAAACTAAATCCTATTAAACTCTAACCTAAATTCAAAGACGGGGTCACCACTGTCACACACCCACGTTTGTGAACATACACACTTGCATTCACAAACACAGTATGCTTACTTCGTACACAACACGCAATCACTCCATTCACCCAAAGGAGCACTACCACAATTGAACTGAGTTTTCTATAAAATGCTCCCTTTACTCACAAAGAAAAGGGTTTTAAATCTTCTTTGCATTTCACTGCATTTTCCAACAATTATTTCTTCTCTTCACAAGATAATTCCCCACATAGAAACAATAACACAATATTCAAAGTTTTACCAAAAATCCAACACACTCACACACATGTTACACTATCAGTTCTTATATTAAATAGTATCAATAAAGACAAGTCATCTTGACTTGTCGAGGAGCTTTCTTTCACTTGGCTGTACCACCTCTGGACCACCACAGACTGGACTCTCACTAGGCTCGTACAGCTCAAGCCTGGACCACCGCTGGACCACTACTGGACCACCACTGGACCACCACTGGACGCTGAGGGATTCTTCTAGGGAATAAGCGACAAGCCTACCCTAGTAGACTTCTAGTCTACATCTACACTCAAAACTCGAGTGAACTTGCCACGCCAGGCATATTACACCCACCAAGGGTTAAGCACACCCAAACCAGGGTTGCATCGGACAAACCAGTCCAATAATATAGCACACCCAACCCAGGGTTGCATCGGACAATCCTAGTCCTATGTTAAACCCAAAGAGGGTTACAATCAGACATCCTCCTATGTCTGTGTCCAGAGCTCCTCTGAAGTAACAATAATCTTCCACCCTTCCTCACATTGGGTGAACACACTTCACAATCCACTCAGCGTCCTACTCTTCCGCATCACTGGCGGTTGCACTCCATGAATACAAAAAAGCATCAAACCCGTAGGTTCCATTCCACAATTGCAAAAATTACAAAATCTCTTAATTGATATGAAACTTTTCCATTCACATCACTTTTTCCTCATTCACATGACAGTCATCACTAATCTATGTACTGTCTTTACCACTTTCCCCAATGGTCATCACTAATCAATGTACTGTCTTTACCACTTTCCTCAATGGTCCTCATCACTAATCATTGTACTGTCTTTACCACTTTCCCCAATGGTCCTCATCACTAATCAATGTACTGTCTTTACCACTTTCCTCAATGGTCATCACTAATCATTGTACTGTCTTTACCACTTTCCTCAATGGTCATCACTAATCAATGTACTGTCTTTACCACTTTCCTCAATGGTCCTCATCACTAATCATTGTACTGTCTTTACCACTTTCCCCAATGGTCATCACTAATCAATGTACTGTCTTTACCACTTTCCCCAATGGTCATCATCACTAATCAATGTACTGTCTTTACCACTTTCCTCAATGGTCCTCATCACTAATCAGTGTACTGTCTTTACCACTTTCCCCAATGGTCATCACTAATCAATGTACTGTCTTTACCACTTTCCTCAATGGTCATCACTAATCAATGTACTGTCTTTACCACTTTCCCCAATGGTCATCACTAATCATTGTACTGTCTTTACCGCTTTCCTCAATGGTCATCATCACTAATCAATGTATTGTCTTTACCACGTTCCCCAATGGTCATCACTAATCATTGTACTGTCTTTACCACTTTCCCCAATGGTCATCACTAATCATTGTACTGTCTTTACCACTTTCCCCAATGGTCATCACTAATCATTGTACTGTCTTTACCACTTTCCCCAATGGTCATCACTAATCATTGTATTGTCTTTACCACTTTCCCCAATGGTCATCACTAATCAATGTACTGTCTTTACCACTTCCCCAATGGTCATCACTAATCATTGTACTGTCTTTACCACTTTCCTCAATGGTCATCACTAATCATTGTATTGTCTTTACCACTTTCCTCAATGGTCATCACTAATCATTGTACTGTCTTTACCACTTTCCCCAATGGTCATCACTAATCAATGTACTGTCTTTACCACTTTCCCCAATGGTCATCACTAATCATTGTATTGTCTTTACCACTTTCCCCAATGGTCATCACTAATCATTGTACTGTCTTTACCACTTTCCCCAATGGTCATCACTAATCATTGTATTGTCTTTACCACTTTCCCCAATGGTCATCACTAATCATTGTACTGTCTTTACCACTTTCCCCAATGGTCATCACTAGGTCATCACTAATCATTGTACTGTCTTTACCACTTTCCCCATGGTCATCACTATCATTGTATTGTCTTTACCACTTTCCCCATGGTCATCACTAATCAATGTACTGTCTTTACACTTTCCCAAATGGTCCTCATCACTAATCATTGTACTGTCTTTACCACTTTCCAAATGTCCTCATCACTAATCATTGTCTGTCTTACCACTTCCCAATGGTCTCATCACTATCATTGTACTGTCTTACCCTTCCAAATGTCCTCATCACTAATCATTGTATTGTCTTTACACTTTCCCAATGGTCTCACTAATCATTGTACTGTCTTTACCACTTTCCTCAATGGTCATATACTAATATTACTGTTTACCTTTCCCAATGGTCTCATCACTATCATTGTTGTCTTTACCACTTTCCCAATGGTCATCATCACTAATCATTGTACTGTCTTTACCACTTTCCCCACTGGTCATCACTAATCAATGTACTGTCTTTACCACTTTCCCAATGGTCATCACTATATCATTGTATTGTCTTTACCACTTTCCTCAATGGTCATCACTAACATTGTACTGTCTTTACCACTTTCCCAATGGTCATCACTAATCTATGTACTGTCTTTACCACTTTCCCCAATGGTCATCACTAATCATTGTATTGTCTTTACCACTTTCCCCAATGGTCATCACTAATCATTGTACTGTCTTTACCACTTTCCCCAATGGTCATCACTAATCATTGTATTGTCTTTACCACTTTCCCCAATGGTCATCACTAATCATTGTACTGTCTTTACCACTTTCCCCAATGGTCCTATCACTAATCATTGTACTGTCTTTACCACTTTCCCACAATGGTCCTCATCACTAATCATGTACTGTCTTTACCACTTTCCCCAAGGGCTGCAGTTGTCTTCCATGGTCTCATCACTAATCATTGTACTGTCTTTACCACTTTCCCCAATGGTCCTCATCACTAATCATTGTACTGTCTTTACCACTTTCCCCAAGGGCTGCAGTTGTCTTCCATGGTCCTCATCACTAATCAATGTACTGTCTTTACCACTTTCCCCAAGGGCTGCAGTTGTCTTCCATGGTCCTCATCACTAATCATTGTACTGTCTTTACCACTTTCCCCAAGGGCTGCAGTTGTCTTCCATGGGTCTCATCACTAATCAATGTACTGTCTTTACCACTTTCCCCAATGGTCCTCATCACTAATCATTGTACTGTCTTTACCACTTTCCCCAAGGGCTGCAGTTGTCTTCCATGGTCCTCATCACTAATCAATGTACTGTCTTTACCACTTTCCCAAGGGCTGCAGTTGTCTTCCATGGTCCTCATCACTAATCAATGTACTGTCTTTACCACTTTCCCCAAGGCTGCGTTGTCTTCCATGGTCCCATCACTAATCATTGTACTGTCTTTACCACTTTCCCCAAGGCTTAGCAGTTGTTCTTCCATGGTCTCATCACTAATCAATGTACTGTCTTTACCACTTTCCCCAATGGTCCTATCACTAATCATTGTACTGTCTTTACCACTTTCCCCAATGGCTGCTACAGTTGTCTTCCATGGTCCTCATCATAATCATGTACTGTCTTTACCACTTTCCCAATGGTCCTCATCACTAATCAATGTACTGTCTTTACCACTTTCCCCAATGGCTCATCACTAATCATTGTACTGTCTTTACCACTTTCCCCAAGGCTTGCAGTTGTCTTCCATGGTCCTCATCATCACTAATCAATGTACTGTCTTTACCACTTTCCCCAATGGGCTACTATCAGTTGTCTTCCATACCTTCATCACTAATCAATGTACTGTCTTTACCACTTTCCCCAAGGGCTGCAGTTGTCTTCCATGGTCCTCATCACTAATCATTGTACTGTCTTTACCACTTCTCCCAAGGGCTGCAGTTGTCTTCCATGGTCCTCATCACTAATCAATGTACTGTCTTTACCACTTTCCCCAATGGTCATCACTAATCATTGTACTGTCTTTACCACTTTCCCAAGGCGAGTTGTCTTCCATGGTCCTCATCACTAATCATTGTACTGTCTTTACCACTTTCCCAAGGTCTGCTGTTGTCATTTCCATGGTCCTCATCACTAATCAATGTACTGTCTTTACCACTTTCCCCAAGTGGCTGACTAACTTTGCTTCTTCCATGGTCCTCATCACTAATCAATGTACTGTCTTTACCACTTTCCCCAATGGTCCATCACTAATCAATGTACTCGTCTTTACCACTTTCCTCCAATGGCTGCAGTTGTCCAGTTCCATGGTCCTCATCACTAATCAGTGTACTGTCTTTACCACTTTCCCCAATGGTCCATCATCACTAATCATTGTACTGTCTTTACCACTTTCCCAATGGTCATTCATGTTGTCTTTCCAGTTCCTCAATGTCATCACTAATCAATGTACTGTCTTTACCACTTCCCCAATGGTCATCACTAATCATTGTACTGTCTTTACCACTTTCCTCAATGGTCATCACTAATCATTGTATTGTCTTTACCACTTTCCTCAATGGTCATCACTATCATTGTACTGTCTTTACCACTTTCCCTCAATGGTCATCACTAATCTATGTACTGTCTTTACCACTTTCCCCAATGGTCATCACTAATCATTGTATTGTCTTTACCACTTTCCCCAATGGTCATCACTAATCATTGTACTGTCTTTACCACTTCCCCAATGGTCATCACTAATCAATGTACTGTCTTTACCACTTTCCCCAATGGTCATCACTAATCATTGTACTGTCTTTACCACTTTCCCCAATGGTCCTCACTAATCAATGTACTGTCTTTACCACTTTCCCCAATGGTCCTCATCACTAATCAATGTACTGTCTTTACCACTTTCCCCAATGATCATCATCACTAATCAATGTACTGTCTTTACCACTTTCCCCAATGGTCATCACTAATCATTGTACTGTCTTTACCACTTTCCCCAATGGTCCTCACTAATCAATGTACTGTCTTTACCACTTTCCCCAATGGTCATCACTAATCATTGTACTGTCTTTACCACTTTCCCCAATGGTCCTCACTAATCAATGTACTGTCTTTACCACTTTCCCCAATGGTCATCACTAATCATTGTATTGTCTTTACCACTTTCCTCAATGGTCATCATCACTAATCAATGTACTGTCTTTACCACTTTCCCCAATGGTCCTCATCACTAATCAATGTACTGTCTTTACCACTTTCCCCAATGGTCATCACTAATCATTGTACTGTCTTTACCACTTTCCCCAATGGTCCTCACTAATCAATGTACTGTCTTTACCACTTTCCCCAATGGTCCTCATCACTAATCAATGTACTGTCTTTACCACTTTCCCGAATGGTCCTCATCACTAATCATTGTACTGTCTTTACCACTTTCCCCAATGGTCATCACTAATCAATGTACTGTCTTTACCACTTTCCTCAATGGTCATCACTAATCATTGTACTGTCTTTACCACTTTCCCCAATGGTCCTCACTAATCAATGTACTGTCTTTACCACTTTCCCCAATGGTCCTCACTAATCAATGTATTGTCTTTACCACTTTCCCCAATGGTCCTCATCACTAATCAATGTACTGTCTTTACCACTTTCCCCAATGGTCCTCATCACTAATCAATGTACTGTCTTTACCACTTTCCCCAATGGTCCTCATCACTAATCAATGTACTGTCTTTACCACTTTCCCCAATGGTCCTCACTAATCAATGTACTGTCTTTACCACTTTCCCCAAGGGCTGCAGTTGTCTTCCATGTTCTGCTCACCCTCCCCTCGTCATCTAGACGATAATAACATCGTGTGTCCCTTCTGTTCCTTGCTGTATGTATTGCAGGCACGACTTGTTTTATCAGAGTCACACATCGTAAGCTTTGGGGGAAGGGGGGGGGGGCTGTACTATGGGAGAATCGTATCAACATTGGTATTCAGAACTCGGTCAACACGGCAGGAACTTGCTGTGGATAAATCAGAATATCCCTCCGCACGTCAGAGTTTGTATGACTTGTGCAACTCTGTTTTCATCAGGAAGAGCACAAGCAGGAAACATTGGTGTTGTTGTTGTTTTCACTGGTTCATTTGGTTTGTTTATTGTTTGATTTTACCAATGTTTAGCCTCTAGAGAAATAGGACAGGCGCTAAACGTCATTGTTATCATGAAAATCAACATATGCATGTAGAGTTGGAACAGTCGGTAAAGGCAGAAAGGTGTGTCATCATGGTTATTAGATTAACACATCTTCCTTGTGGATATAGGAAGATAAACGATCCACTCCATACATAAAACGTGGTTATAGGCACTGCCAATCTGGAGGTCAAACGGTGTTATTGGCGACTTCAGAGTGGCCTGTTCGCTATATGAAGACAAGAGAGAGAGAGAGAGAGAGAGAGAGAGAGAGAGAGAGAGAGAGAGAGAAGAGAGAGTATGCGCGAGCCTATTATTATGATGCCTGCGTGTATATGTGTGTGTGTTCGTGCGTGCGCATGCGCACATGCGGGGAGAGCTTGTATGTGTATGTTAGGGGTGGAGGAATGTCCGAATTTAAACAAGTTGACAACCACGAACATTGAATCAGTCTTTATTCTTCTGATCTTGACAAAGAACACAAGACTCTCTCTCTCTCTCTCTCTCTCTCTCTCTCTCTCTCTCTCTCTCTCTCTCTCTCTCTCTCTCTCTCTCTCTCATACATACATAGATACACGCATAGTAAAAGGCACGCAGGAATCGTTGGTACACAGGCTATAACGGTCTGCTCACCGCTGAACTCACCACCGCCGGCCCCTACTCCTCCATTCTTTCTCTCCTTTCCTGCCTCTAATTTCCTTACCCACCCCACTGCCACCTGTCTCCTTCCCTGTCCTCTCCAACCCACAGCAAGATCACAGCTACCTGTCTCATTCCTGTCCTCTTCAACCCACAGCAAGATCACAGCTACCTGTCTCCTTCCCTGTCCTCTCCAACCCACAGCAAGATCACAGCTACCTGCCCTCTTTCCTGTCCTCTCCAACCCACAGCAAGATCACAGCTACCTGTCTCTTTCCCTGTCCTCTCCAACCCACAGCAAGATCACAGCTACCTGTCTCCTTCCCTGTCCTCTCCAACCCACAGCAAGATCACAGCTACCTGTCTCCTTCCCTGTCCTCTCCAACCCACAGCAAGATCACAGCTACCTGTCTCCTTCCCTGTCCTCTCCAACCCACAGCAAGATCACAGCTACCTGCCCTCTTTCCTGTCCTCTCCAACCCACAGCAAGATCACAGCTACCTGTCTCCTTCCCTGTCCTCTCCAACCCACAGCAAGATCACAGCTACCTGCCCTCTTTCCTGTCCTCTCCAACCCACAGCAAGATCACAGCTACCTGCCCTCTTTCCATGTCCTCTCCAACCCACAGCAAGATCACAGCTACCTGCCCTCTTTCCATGTCCTCTCCAACCCACAGCAAGATCACAGCTACCTGTCTCCTTCCCTGTCCTCTCCAACCCACAGCAAGATCACAGCTACCTGCCCTCGTTCCTGTCCTCTCCAACCCACAGCAAGATCACAGCTACCTGCCCTCTTTCCTGTCCTCTCCAACCCACAGCAAGATCACAGCTACCTGCCCTCTTTCCTGTCCTCTCCAACCCACAGCAAGATCACAGCTACCTGCCCTCTTTCCAGTCCTCTCCAACCCACAGCAAGATCACAGCTACCTGCCCTCTTTCCTGTCCTCTCCAACCCACAGCAAGATCACAGCTACCAGCCCTCTTTCCTGTCCTCTCCAACCCACAGCAAGATCACAGCTACCTGTCTCTTTCCCTGTCCTCTCCAACCCACAGCAAGATCACAGCTACCTGCCCTCTTTCCTGTCCTCTCCAACCCACAGCAAGATCACAGCTACCTGTCTCCTTCCCTGTCCTCTCCAACCCACAGCAAGATCACAGCTACCTGCCCTCTTTCCTGTCCTCTCCAACCCACAGCAAGATCACAGCTACCTGTCTCCTTCCCTGTCCTCTCCAACCCACAGCAAGATCACAGCTACCTGTCTCTTTCCCTGTCCTCTCCAACCCACAGCAAGATCACAGCTACCTGTCTCCTTCCCTGTCCTCTCCAACCCACAGCAAGATCACAGCTACCTGTCTCTTTCCCTGTCCTCTCCAACCCACAGCAAGATCACAGCTACCTGTCTCCTTCCCTGTCCTCTCCAACCCACAGCAAGATCACAGCTACCTGTCTCTTTCCTGTCCTCTCCAACCCACAGCAGGATTGTGAAGAGGACACCTCTGTAATGGGTCCATTTCGTGGGTTCGACACATCTCAGCTGTTTTTCTTTCCATAATTCAAGGATGCATTTACTCTCTCTCTCTCTCTCTCTCTCTCTCTCTCTCTCTCTCTCTCTCTCTCTCTCTCTCTCTCTCTGTGCGTGTGCGCGCGTGTGTGTGCACGTGTTATGTTTGTTTATGTGTTGTGTTTTGGTGTGTGTGTGTGGGTGTGTGTGATTGCGCTTGTGGTCCGTGCGTGATGGCGGTTGGTGTTTGCGGGTGGTGCGTTTTGTGTGAGGGTGATGGAAGTGTAGTCCTATGCCCACTATGATGGTTACCAGTGCAGTCAATTGAGGGGCGAGTTTGTCTGTGTTGCCATGGCAGTGCCTTGCGTCTCCCTTTCCGTACCAAAAGTGATGGTGAAAATGGACCCAGTGTAGTCCAATGCCCTCACCAAAAAATCAGTGATGGTGAAAATGGACACAGGTGTAGTCCAATGCCCTCCCCAAACAATCAGTGATGGTGAAAATGGACCCCAGGTGTAGTCCAATGCCCTCACCAAACAATCAGTGATGGTGAAAATGGACACCAGTGTAGTGCAATGCTCCACCAAACAATCAGTGATGGTGAGAATGGACACAGGTGTAGTGCAATGCCTCACCAAACAATCAGTGATGGTGAGAATGGACCCCAGTGTAGTGGAATGTCCTCACCAAACAGTCAGTGATGGTGAGAATGGACCCAGTGTAGTGTCAATGTCCTACCAAACAATCAGTGATGGTGAGAATGGACACCAGTGTAGTGGAATGTCCTCACCAAACAATCAGTGATGGTGAGAATGGACACCAGTGTAGTGGAATGTCCTCACCAAACAGTCAGTGATGGTGAGAATGGACACCAGTGTAGTGGAATGTCCTCACCAAACAGTCAGTGATGGTGAGAATGGACACCAGTGTAGTGGAATGTCCTCACCAAACAGTCAGTGATGGTGAGAATGGACACCAGTGTAGTGGAATGTCCTCACCAAACAGTCAGTGATGGTGAGAATGGACCCAGTGTAGTGGAATGTCCTCACCAAACATCAGTGATGGTGAAAATGGACACCAGTGTAGTGGAATGTCCTCACCAAACAATCAGTGATGGTGAAAATGGACACAGGTGTAGTGCCAATGCCCTCACCAAACAATCAGTGATGGTGAGAATGGACACCAGTGTAGTGGAATGTCCTCACCAAACATCAGTGATGGTGAGAATGGACACCAGTGTAGTGGAATGTCCTCACCAAACAGTCAGTGATGGTGAGAATGGACCCCAGTGTAGTGGAATGTCCTCACCAAACAGTCAGTGATGGTGAGAATGGACCCCAGTGTAGTGGAATGTCCTCACCAAACAGTCAGTGATGGTGAGAATGGACACCAGTGTAGTGGAATGTCCTCACCAAACAATCAGTGATGGTGAGAATGGACACCAGTGTAGTGGAATGTCCTCACCAAACAATCAGTGATGGTGAGAATGGACCCCAGTGTAGTGGAATGTCCTCACCAAACAATCAGTGATGGTGAGAATGGACCCCAGTGTAGTGGAATGTCCTCACCAAACAATCAGTGATGGTGAGAATGGACACCAGTGTAGTGGAATGTCCTCACCAAACAGTCAGTGATGGTGAGAATGGACACCAGTGTAGTGGAATGTCCTCACCAAACAGTCAGTGATGGTGAGAATGGACACCAGTGTAGTGGAATGTCCTCACCAAACAATCAGTGATGGTGAGAATGGACACAGGTGTAGTGGAATGTCCTCACCAAACAATCAGTGATGGTGAGAATGGACCACCAGTGTAGTGGAATGTCCTCACCAAACAATCAGTGATGGTGAGAATGGACCCAGTGTAGTGGAATGTCCTCACCAAACAATCAGTGATGGTGAGAATGGACCCCAGTGTAGTGGAATGTCCTCACCAAACAATCAGTGATGGTGAGAATGGACCCCAGTGTAGTGGAATGTCCTCACCAAACAGTCAGTGATGGTGAGATGGACACCTTGTTGTCGAATGTCGTCACCAAACAAGTGGCGCGTGAATTGGAGACTAGGTCAAGGTAGAGGAGGGGGGCGGAGAGGGTTGGGTAGGCAGGGCACGTAGGCGAGGGTGAGAGGTGGAGGAGGGGAAGGGGGGGCGTAAGAGAAAAGGTGAGAGGACGGGTAGATAGCAAAGAGAGAGAGAATGGTGGGGAAGATAACGAGAGAGAGAGAGAGAGAGAGAGAAGGAGAGAGAGAGAGAGAGAGAGAGAGAGAAGAGAGAGAGAGAGAGAGACGCTTTGATGCTCTGATGTTTTATTGCCTTCAGCGAAGTTAGCCATAAAGGCAAGGGGGTTCCACACATAGTTTGAGAAATCGCATCATTCACAAATCATAACAAATAATAATCATGGTAGAAAACAATACAGTCAAAACAAATATTACAAAGTTTTTGCGTATTAATGTTGCCGGGCATCTTACACACGTTCATAAGGAGTGACATAAATTAAACACACACGTAGAATATACTATCTTCCCTTCCCTATCGCACCCCGCACCCCTCCACCCCCACCCCCCACCCCGTCCACCTCCTCGCCGCCCCCCCCCTCCCCCTCCACTCTTGCCTTTTCCTATCCTGACCCACCAATCTCCTTCCTTTGACCCTCACTCTCTTACCCTCCCCTCAGCCCTCACTGGCAACACGCCACGCATACATGAGAACCAAAAAGAGCACACGCTCACTTATACGCGTACGTCGCACAAACACCGCTCTCCTAGCTTGTCCACCCCCCCCCCCCCCCTTTCCCATCCCTCCCCCCTCCCCCCCCCCCCCCCTTTCATAATATAACTGTTCTCTCATTCCTCGCGCCGCCTCCTCACCCCCCTCCCCTCTCCATCTCCCCACGCCCCCGTCCCACCTGCCCTTCCCCCCTCCCCCACCCTCCCCCACGCCCACCAACCCTTTCAAACGCACGCACACTTGGCCTACAACTTTCGGACCATCCAATGACTACAGACTTAGTTATTTAATTATTAGGTTCTAGTTTCTTATTTCTTATATTCATAGCTTCC
>CM065738.1:945680-953180 GCA_033310375.1 Conus canariensis
TGAGGATACATTGTCAGCTCCTGTCCCACACCTCTTCAGACAGGGATACATTGTCAGCTCCTGTGCACCTCTTCAGACTGAGGATACATTGTCAGCTCCTGTGCACCTCTTCAACTGAGGATACATTGTCAGCTCCTGTCCACACCTCTTCAGACTGAGGATACATTGTCAGCTCCTGTCCACACCTCTTCAGACTGGGAATACATTGTCAGCTCCTGTCCCACACCTCTTCAGACTGGAATACATTGTCAGCTCCTGTGACACCTCTTAAGACTGGGGAACATTGTCAGCTCCTCTGCACCTCTTCATACTGAGGATACATTGTCAGCTCCTGGCACCTCTTCAGACTGAGGAACATTATCAGCTCCTGTACACCTCTTCAGACTGGGATACATTGTCAGCTCCTCTGGCACCTCTTCATACTGGGAAAACATTGTCAGCTCCTGGCGCACCTCTTCAGACTGAATTACAGACATTATCAGTTCCTGTGGCACCTCTTCAGACTGAGGATACATTGTCAGCTCCTGTGGCACCTCTTCAGACTGAGGATACATTGTCAGCTCCTGTGGCACCTCTTCAGACTGAGGATACACTGTCAGCTCCTGTGGACACCTCTTCAGACTGAGGAGACATTGCTAGCTCCTTTCCACACCTCTTCAGACTGAGGATACATTGTCAGCTCCTGGGGCACCTCTTCAGACTAGAAGGACATTGTCAGCTCCTGGGCACCTCTTCAGACTGAGAACAGGACATTGTCAGCTCCTGGCACCTCTTCAGACTGAGGATACATGTCAGCTCTGTGGCACTCTTCAGACTGAGGATCATTGTCAGCTTCTGTGCACCTCTTCAGACTAGAAAGACATTGTCAGCTCCGTTGCACTCTCAGACTGGGGTCTCTCACATAGTGAGCACTGTGGGGCACTGGTCCTCACCCGCCTACAGCGTTCAGTTTCTGTCCCACCTTTGACAGTGTGCGACAGGACACGTGGCCAGTGGAGGTGGGCCTTGGGGGAAAAGCCATGTGGACGGACGATGGCTCTGCGGCTGATGGCGGACTTCGCCCACAACACCGGACTGACCACTCAGCACGACCGGGAACGCAGACGTCTGCTGCTGTCCTGCCTTTGTGGACCTGTCTCCTGTCTTTGCTCTGGAAAATCTTTCATATTTTTTTAATTGGAGAGGTGGGAGGGGAGGGGCAATACTGGGGAGGAGGGGAGAGGGAGGCAGGGAGGGGCATCATGACGTATCACATGGAGCTTTCTTGTGCAGTCTGGGGACAAAGAAATGAACATTGTACGCCCTGTCCAGACTGGACACTAGTTGTCCATTGTACGGTCTGTCTGCTCACGTGCCCAACATTTTTCTTCTTCGTGTGTTTGTGTGTGTGGAGGGGTGGAAGGAGGGGGGGGTGGAGGAGAGGGGGACGTAATGCGGAATAATTGGCGCTGAGGCCGGCCTGGTTTTTCCGCCTCAAGAATGTCGATGGTTATCCCGTCATTAGTTGTTGGATTGTTTGTTGCACTTTCAGGATATAGCCTGTTTCAGGATGTGACTTTTTCTTCCTGCTGGAGTTTGACAGCACCGAGATGGCTGCGTGGACTCTGCTGAGTCATGATAATAAAACTGTAAAAACTGTAACAGTGACGTCAACGCGCAAGTGCTTTGGCGCCTATGCACATCCACACACACACACATACACACGCGCGCGCACACGCAAACACACATACACACACGCGCGCGTACGCGCACGCACGCACGCACAAGAGAGAGAGAGAGAGACAGACAGACAGACAGACAGACAGAGACAGAGACAGACACAGAGAGACAGACAGACAGACAGAGACAGAGACAGACACAGAGAGACAGACAGACAGACAGACAGACAGAGACAGAGAGAATGTGGAAGTAAATACATCCTTGAATTATGGAGAGAAAAACAGCTGAGAGGTGTCCTCGAGCCCACCAAATGGACCCATTAAAGCGGTGTCCTCTTCACAATCCTGCTGTGGGTTGGAGAGGACGGTGAAGGCGGCAGGTAGCTGTGCGGTGGATAGGGAATTAGGGGCAGGAAAGCAGTGAGAGAATGGAGGAATAGGGCCGGCGGTGGGGAGTTCAGCGGTGAGCAGACCGTTATACCCTGTGTACCAACGATTCCCGCGTGCCTTTTACTATGCGTGTATCTATGTATGTTTCGAATGCCCCCTTTGCGTGAGCCTTCGTGCCTGTCTCCATGACTAGCCTTTTCCTTCACTGTTGATGTGCTCATGTATCTGTTTTTTCCACTTGCCTCCGTATCTCACCACCCCCGTTCCTCTGTGTCTCTTACCCCATACATATTTTGTCCCTGTACCAGTATCTAACTGTCCTCAATTCTATGTGTTCAAGGTCTGAACTAAATCACATGTGTCCACATCCACAGAAAACGAAATTCATGCTTATAACAACTCGACAAAAACGTCAAAATCTTCCTGATAATTTATCTGTTCTTTACTTAAATGACAAAAAGATTGAAGAAACTAATAGCCATAAAGTTCTTGGAGTTGTCAGTGATAATACTTTGTCATAGTCAGATCATATTACAAGGATATGTAACATTATTTCTAAAAAGATCTGTCAACTCTCTAAAGTGAAAAAATTCTTGAATCTACACAGTCGAAAAATGTTCTTCTGTGTTTACATTGAATCTTACATAAATTATGTTTCAACTGTTTGGGATTCAGCAAGCAATAATATCATGAAACCTCTAGTAAGTCTACATAGACGAGCCTTGAAATTGGTTCTTTTAAAGCCGTCGACTCTGTTAGCGTGTGACTGTAAGGTATTGAATATTTTGCCATTAAAAATGAAATTAGAGTATAATAAAGCTGTTTTCATGTTCAAAATACTGTCCAGAAGAGCCCCACACTCCCTTACTAATATGTTTCCAAAAAAGAGTAATAACTATTCGTCTAGGATAGTACCACCGTGTCCCAGAAATTATCTTTTTAAAACTAGTCTGATTTACTCAGGGAGTTGTTTGTGGAATGCCATTATTAAAAAAGTCGACGTTGATATCAGTCTCAACATGTTCAAAGAAAGGGATCACTCGTTATTATTAAGTGAACTAGAAAACAAAATTCTATGAGTCGGGTTTGTTATCCATTGTTGATCTCCTTCTTCTTTTCTCTTGTTGTTTTGATGTTGGAGAGAGGGGGGGGGGGGGGGCAATGTTGTTCTGTTGCGATGGGTATTTCTGGTGTTTTCAGCACATTCTTCTTTATTGCATGACTTGATTTTGATCCCACCCTTCTTTCATTGTATTTTGTCATTTGTGATGTGGCAAATTTTGGTCTCTCTCTCTCTCTCCTCTCTCTCTCTCTCTCTCTCTCTTCATGCTTCTTAACTGTCTCATCCGATGTACGAAGACTGATTGTTTTTTCACTCTAACGGTTCTCATGCGCACTGCCATGTGACTAGTCTTCACAACCAAATGTTTGGAAATACGTGCTATCCACCTTGGTTGAACAACCGTGATTGCTCTCTCTCTCTCTCTCTCTCTCTCTCTCTCTCTCTCTCTCTCTCTGTCGGTCTGGCTCTCTCTCTCTCTCTCTCTCTCTCTCTCTCTCTCTCTCTCTCTCTCTCTCTCTCTCTTTGTGTGTCTCTCTCACTTTGTCATCCTGTGTTGATCTCCTTCTTCCTTCTGTTATCGTTCTTGAATTGGGAGGGTGTGTGTGTGTGTGACGTGTATGAAATTGTTGTTTGCTGCGCTGAGTTGGGCATGTCTGGTGTCTTTCAGCTCTTTCTTCTTCATTGCATGACTTGATTTTTACCACTCTTCTTCATTGTAGTTTGTCTTTTTTGATGTACCAATTTTTTATATGCTCCTCCTCCTCCTCCTCCTTTTATATGCTCCTCCTCCTCCTCCTCCTCCTCCTCCTCCTCCTCCTCTTCTTCTTCTTCTTCTTCTTCTTCTTCTTCTTCGTCTTCTTCTTCGTCTTCTTCTTCGTCGTCTTCGTCTTCTTCTTCGTCTTCTTCTTCGTCTTCTTCGTCTTCTTCTTCGTCTTCTTCTTCGTCTTCTTCTTCTTCTTCGTCTTCTTCTTCTTCGTCTTCTTCTTCGTCTTCTTCTTCGTCTTCTTCGTCTTCTTCGTTCTTCTTCTTCTTCTTCTTCTTCTTCTTCTTCTTCTTCTCTCTCCTTGTGTCAGAGACTCCGTCTCTTTATTCTGTGTCTCCAAGTCCGCACCTCTCTCTTTGTGTCGCTCTCCATCCCTCCCTCTCTCCCACACTCTCTTCCTCTAGTTATATTGTGCATTCTCTTATTCTAAATTGCTGTGTATTCATTGTTGTTCATGAGTTTATATGCAGTTCTATGTAATGATTTCTTCCATGTATTTATTGTTTGAGGGCTGGAAAAAAAAGCCACTGACTTGTGCTTATTCTTTTCCCTCATTAAACAACATTTCGTTAACATTTCGTCCTGTTCACAGTCACGCCCTGGGTGGTTCCGTCGCACCCCCGGCACTGGCAGCCCCGAGGGAGAGTCGATGTGAAGTCCTTGTGAGGTCGTCCCCCACAGAAGACACCGCACTGCTTCCGAGGAGTCCCTTCGGTGGTGTTGAGTGATGCCTGCTCTGATGTCACATCCGCAGGACACCACCTACTGAACCTCCTACTGACAACAGCTTAGTCGCGCAGCCGGCTGGAGCGGCAGTGTCCCTGCAGAGGGCGCCACCACGTCCGTCCAACAACAGTCCCCGTAAAGCCAGGAATTGGACTCCATTTCACCAATAGCACAGACCTGGATAGGAAATAAAGTAAGATAACCACGACACCAGGGCATGATGAGCTTCAGAATTTCACACTGTGATGTCGTGAACACGTTCAAAATCAGGCAAATAATCCTAGTATCTAATGATTTCGATGTCCTGTCGCACACTGTCAAAGGTGGGACAGGGCGTACAATGTTCATTTCTTTGTCCCCAGGAGCTGACAATGTATCCTCAGTCTGATGAGGTGTCACAGGAGCTGACAATCACAGTGTGAAATTCTGAAGCTCATCATTGTTGTTGTTGTTGTTTACATTGATGGGTTAGGATGAGGTGATGAAGATGATGCAGTTGTTGTTGTTTACATTAGGATGATGTGATGAAGATGATGCTGTTGTTGTTGTTTACATTGATGGATTAGGATGAGGTGATGAAGCTGATGCTGTTGTTGTTGTTTACATTGATGGATTAGGATGAGGTGATGAAGATGATGCTATTGGTGTTGTTTACATTGATGGATTAGGATGGGGTGATGAAGATGATGATGTTGTTGTTTACATTGATGGATTAGGATGAGGTGATGAAGATGATACTGTTGTTGTTGTTTACATTGATGGATTAGGATGAGGTGATGAAGATGATGCTGTTGTTGTTGTTTACATTGATGGATTAGGATGAGGTGATGAAGATGATACTGTTGTTGTTGTTTACATTGATGGATTAGGATGAGGTGATGAAGATGATGCTGTTGTTGTTGTTTACATTGATGGATTAGGATGAGGTGATGAAGATGATACTGTTGTTGTTGTTTACATTGATAGATTAGGATGAGGTGATGAAGATGATGCTGTTGTTGTTGTTTACATTGATGGATTAGGATGAGGTGATGAAGATGATGCTGTTGTTGTTTACATTGATGGATTAGGATGAGGTGATGAAGATGATGCTGGTGCTTTCCATTCTGTTCTGAGACTGCATTGCAGAGCTGTTACTAAACACATTTGAGCAGTATTTCCAGAGATGCATCCATTATGTGGATGAAAGTCGACAGTATGATTCCAGTCTTTCCAATCGAGGCAGCAGCAAACTCAACACTGGGTAACAGCCAGTCATGGGCCGACAAATTCCACACACACGAATGCCTCTGATCGGAATTGAACTAACGACTCCTGTCCGGGAGTCCGCGATGCTTACCTCAAGCCATAGCGCTTCAGTTAAAAAAAAAATTTATTTCAGACGGGAAGAAACGTAAAACCAGGTGAAGTCAATTTATATCACTTGTATAAACTGTGCGTAGATCATTAGATGCTAGGATTGTTTGCCTGATTTTGAACGTGTTCTTTGCACAACAGTACAAATGTGGATATTAAGAATTGGTTGACTTTTATTCAGCTGGTTTTGCTTTATGATGATTATTCCACATTCCGCAGTGTTTATCAATCGGTCCTGTTTCTCTCCTGTGGAATCAATGGGCTGAAGTGGGACACACACTGTGGAATCAATGGGCTGAAGTGGGACACACACTGTGGAATCAATGGGCTGAAGTGGGACACACGCTGTGGAATCAATGGGCTGAAGTGGGACACACGCTGTAGAATCAATGGGCTGAAGTGGGACACACGCTGTGGAATCAATGGGCTGAAGTGGGACACACGCTGTGGAATCAATGGGCTGAAGTGGGACACACGCTGTAGAATCAATGGGCTGAAGTGGGACACACGCTGTAGAATCAATGGGCTGAAGTGGGACACACGCTGTGGAATCAATGGGCTGAAGTGGGACACACGCTGTGGAATCAATGGGCTGAAGTGGGACACACGCTGTGGAATCAATGGGCTGAAGTGGAACACACGCTGTGGAATCAATGGGCTGAAGTGGGACACACGCTGTGGAATCAATGGGCTGAAGTGGGACACACGCTGTGGAATCAATGGGCTGAAGTGGGACACACGCTGTGGAATCAATGGGCTGAAGTGGGACACACGCTGTGGAATCAATGGGCTGAAGTGGGACACACACTGTGGAATCAATGGGCTGAAGTGGGACACACGCTGTGGAATCAATGGGCTGAAGTGGGACACACGCTGTGGAATCAATGGGCTGAAGTGGGACACACGCTGTGGAATCAATGGGCTGAAGTGGGACACACGCTGTAGAATCAATGGGCTGAAGTGGGACACACGCTGTGGAATCAATGGGCTGAAGTGGGACACACGCTGTGGAATCAATGGGCTGAAGTGGGACACACGCTGTGGAATCAATGGGCTGAAGTGGGACACACGCTGTGAATCAATGGGCTGAAGTGGGACACACGCTGTGGAATCAATGGGCTGAAGTGGGACACACGCTGTGGAATCAATGGGCTGAAGTGGGACACACGCTGTGGAATCAATGGGCTGAAGTGGGACACACGCTGTGGAATCAATGGGCTGAAGTGGGACACACCTGTGGAATCAATGGGCTGAAGTGGACACACGCTGTGGAATCATGGTGAAGTGGGACACACCTGTGGAATCAATGGGCTGAAGTGGGACACACGCTGTGGAATCAATGGGCTGAAGTGGGACACACGCTGTGGAATCAATGGGCTGAAGTGGGACACACCTGTGGAATCAATGGTGAAGGGACAACCTGGAATCAAGGGCTGAAGTGGGACACACGCTGTGGAATCAATGGGCTGAAGTGGGACACACGCTGTGGAATCAATGGGCTGAAGTGGGACACACGCTGTGGAATCAATGGGCTGAAGTGGGAC
>CM065738.1:958180-961245 GCA_033310375.1 Conus canariensis
ATACAATATGAACGTTAGTTTCTGCCATACAGTAAGAACGTTGGTTTTTATTATACAGTAAGAATGTTGGTTTCTGCTATACAGTAAGAACGCTGATTTCTGCCATACAGTAAGAACGTTGGTTTTTATTATACAGTAAGAATGTTGGTTTCTGCCATACAGTAATAACGTTGGTTTCTGCCATACAGTAAGAACGCGGATTTCTGCCATACAGTAAGAACGCGGATTTCTGCTATACAGTAAGAACGCGGATTTCTGCTATACAGTAAGAACGCGGATTTCTAAGCCATGCAGTATAGTAATGAACTTGGTTTCTGAAGTATCGGACACTGAAGAATTGCATTCTATAGCAATGACGTTAAACTTTATTCTCCGTCCGTCTGTCTGTTTGTCTGTCTGTCTGTCTGTCTGTCTGTCTGCCTGTATTTCTGTCTGTCTGTCTGTCTCTCTCTCTCTCTCTCTCTCTCTCCCTCTCTCTCTCTCTCTCTCTGTGTGTGTGTGTGTGTGTGTGTGTGTGTGTGTGTGTGTGTGTGTGTGTGTGTGTGTGTCGCTGTCACTGTCTCTCTCTCAGTCGCTCTTCTCTCTATTCTCCTATTCTCCGTTCAACTGAAGTTCAGTTGGTTTAATTGTCTCTTCACTGCTAAGGCGTGACCTGTCTGCCGGCCATTGCGACGTTCCCACACCTTGCGATCAACTCCCAACAGTGGCTTTCACAATTCAACATTCGTTTCTGCACTCCATGCTCCCCCCCCCTCCCCCCCCCCCCCCCCTTCCCTTCTCTTACCATGCTTCCCCTTTCTCCATTCGACCCCTGTCCAACGTGACAGAGTCCATTTTGTTCCAGATGTCACGATTATTCTTGATCCAGAACATGAGAGAGATTGCGGGTTACGGATTATGGATATACCGGTCTGTTGACAATACTCCCCCCACCCTCCTCCGTTCCCACTCCCAGTTCCCTCACCCGTCCCCTTCCTCTCTCTCTCTCTCTCTCTCTCTCTCTCTCCGTCTTGTCCTCTAATCCGCTTTGCGGGTGGCTTTAACTTGTGACAGGACAAATTGCCTCCTGTGTGTGGCGAGACCCCCAGTATTTCGTCGCTTCCCCCGTCAGTTTTGCCCCCGTGGGTAATCCTGGTAATTCAGCCAGTTTGTGTGTTTGCGTTTGTGTGTCTGCAACAATCATTCATCACTTTTCCTGACCGATCTCTCTCTCTCTCTCTCTCTCTCTCTCTCTCTCTCTCTCTCTCTCTCTCTCTGTGTCTGTCTGTCTGTCTCTCTCTCTCTCTCTCTCTCTCTCTCTCTCTCTCTCTCTCTCTCTCTATCTGTCGGTTTGTCTGTCCACCTGTCTCTCTCTCTCTCTCTCTCTCTCTCTCTCTCTCTCTCTCTCTCTCTCTCTCTCTTTGTCGAGCGCTCTCTCCCTCTATGTCCCTGTCTCTGTCTCTCTCAGTATGTCTGTCTGTCTCTCTCTCACTCTCTCTCTCTCTTTCTGTCTGTTCTTGTCCTGTCTGTCAGTCTGTCTGTCTGTCAGTCTGTCTGTCTGTCTGTCCGTCTTTCTCCGTGTAAATGTGTGATTGTCCTCGGGCGCCCGGAGGCACGCACACACTAATGTTCGCGACCACCCCGCCCCCCCTCCCCCAAAGGAACACACACACACACACACACACACACACACACACACACACACGCCCGTGGAGAGAGAGAGAAGGGGAGAGAGAGAGAGAGAGAGAGAGACAGAGAGAGAGAGAGAGAGAGAGAGAGAGAGTGTTTCACAATATGGAGTATTGCTACATGTTTGATACAAAGCTTTTCAAAACAAAACAAAACAAAATGAAAAGACATTGTGCAGCCTCTCTCTGAGCTGTTCATTGTCCAGCCTCTCTCTGAGCTGTTCATTGTGCAGCCTCTCTCTGAGCTGTTCAGATCTCCATCTTGCTGTGGCTCTCCCCTGTCTCTGAGCTGTTCAGATCTCCATCTTGCTGTGGCTCTCCCCTGTCTCTGAGCTGTTCAGATCTCCATCTTGCTGTGGCTCTCCCCTGTCTCTGAGCTGTTCAGATCTCCATCTTGCTGTGGCTCTCCCCTGTCTCTGAGCTGTTCAGATCTCCATCTTGCTGTGGCTCTGTCCTGTCCACCGTCATGTGTTATTGATCTTTGCCCGTCTCACTGTCAACACTTTCATGTCATTTTTCATATCTCTTTAGTGTAAGTATATTGATGTGTGTGGGACGAACCAAGCTGTTTGCTGAATTCTGTAAACTTCCTTGAGATTATTAATGATTAATTATGCCTGTTGCATAATGTTCTTATTGTTCAGTATCAATAGCTGCTTCTTGTGCCATGTTCTAACTGCTAAATATCAATAGTTGGTTATTATCAAATGATCTGCTGGGTGTTTTTTTTTTTGTTTTTGTTTTGTTTTGTTTTTTTGTTTGTTGTTGTTGTTGGGGTTTTTTTTGTGTTTTTTTTTTTTAGAATTGAGAACTTGTGTAATGTTATAATAATTGATAGTAACTGCCTGTTGTGTAATGTTCCAGTTATTAAATGCCTGTTGCGTAATATTCTGATTGTTGCAAAAGCTGTTACTGTTTGTTGTGTAGTGTTCTATTTTTAATATCAGTAACTGCCTGTTGTGTAATGACTAATAATGATAACTGCCAGTCGTGCAATGTGCTTATTTTGTTCAGCATTAGTGGCTGCTTGTTATGTTACAATTGTTAATAAGAAATAGTCGTCAGCCGTGGAAATGATCTAGTTGTTATATATCAAAGGCTGCTTGTTGTGTACCGTTCTGATTGTTGATCATCAATAGCTGTCGGTTGTTTAATGTTCTGTTGCAATTTATCAATAGCTGTTTGCTCCGTGATGTATCATTAAAGAAAATCAAAATCAACAACCGCCTGCTATGCCTTGTTCTAATATGAACTAATATTAGGAGAGAGACTACCAGCATCGAGTTTACTGACCTGCTGATATAGTTGGCTGATTGATTGTATGCTCACTTTCTATCGCGTTGCTTGGCAACATAATATTTGCTCGCGCGCCATTTCAATTTATGTTTGTTTATAATT
>CM065738.1:966345-991345 GCA_033310375.1 Conus canariensis
TGCAGTATAGTAATGAACTTGGTTTCTGAAGTATCGGACACTGAAGAATTGCATTCTATAGCAATGACGTTAAACTTTATTCTCCGTCCGTCTGTCTGTTTGTCTGTCTGTCTGTATTTCTGTCTGTCTGCCTGTATTTCTGTCTGTCTGTCTGTCTGTCTGTCTGTCTGTCCTCTCTCTCTCTCTCTCTCTCTCTCTCTCTCTCTCTCTCTCCCTCTCTCTCTCTCTCTGTGTGTGTGTGTGTGTGTGTGTGTGTGTGTGTGTGTGTGTGTGTGTGTGTGTGTCTGTCGCTGTCACTGTCTCTCTCTCAGTCGCTCTCTCTCTCTATTCTCCTATTCTCCGTTCAACTGAAGTTCAGTTGGTTTAATTGTCTCTTCACTGCTAAGGCGTGACCTGTCTGCCGGCCATTGCGACGTTCCCACACCTTGCGATCAACTCCCAACAGTGGCTTTCACAATTCAACATTCGTTTCTGCACTCCATGCTCCCCCCCCCCCTCCCCCCCCCCCCCCCTTCCCATCTCTTACCATGCTTCCCCTTTCTCCATTCGACCCCTGTCCAACGTGACAGAGTCCATTTTGTTCCAGATGTCACGATTATTCTTGATCCAGAACATGAGAGAGATTGCGGGTTACGGATTATGGATATACCGGTCTGTTGACAATACTCCCCCCACCCTCCTCCGTTCCCACTCCCAGTTCCCTCACCCGTCCCCTTCCTCTCTCTCTCTCTCTCTCTCTCTCTCTCTCTCTCTCCGTCTTGTCCTCTAATCCGCTTTGCGGGTGGCTTTAACTTGTGACAGGACAAATTGCCTCCTGTGTGTGGCGAGACCCCCAGTATTTCGTCGCTTCCCCCGTCAGTTTTGCCCCCGTGGGTAATCCTGGTAATTCAGCCAGTTTGTGTGTTTGCGTTTGTGTGTCTGCAACAATCATTCATCACTTTTCCTGACCGATCTCTCTCTCTCTCTCTCTCTCTCTCTCTCTGTCTGTCTGTCTGTCTGTCTGTCTGTCTGTCTGTCTCTCTCTCTCTCTCTCTCTCTCTCTCTCTCTCTCTCTCCTCTCTGTCGGTTTGTCTGTCCACCTGTCTCTCTCTCTCTCTCTCTCTCTCTCTCTCTCTCTCTCTCTCTTTGTCGAGCGCTCTCTCCCTCTATGTCCCTGTCTCTGTCTCTCTCAGTATGTCTGTCTGTCTCTCTCTCACTCTCTCTCTCTCTCTTTCTGTCTGTTCTTGTCCTGTCTGTCAGTCTGTCTGTCTGTCAGTCTGTCTGTCTGTCTGTCCGTCTTTCTCCGTGTAAATGTGTGATTGTCCTCGGGCGCCCGGAGGCACGCACACACTAATGTTCGCGACCACCCCGCCCCCCTCCCCCAAAGGAACACACACACACACACACACACACACACACACACACACACACACACACACACACACACACGCCCGTGGAGAGAGAGAGAAGGGGAGAGAGAGAGAGAGAGAGAGAGAGAGAGAGAGAGAGAGAGAGAGAGACAGAGAGAGAGAGAGAGAGAGAGAGAGAGAGAGAGAGAGAGAGAGAGTTTCACAATATGGAGTATTGCTACATGTTTGATACAAAGCTTTTCAAAACAAAACAAAACAAAATGAAAAGACATTGTGCAGCCTCTCTCTGAGCTGTTCATTGTCCAGCCTCTCTCTGAGCTGTTCATTGTGCAGCCTCTCTCTGAGCTGTTCAGATCTCCATCTTGCTGTGGCTCTCCCCTGTCTCTGAGCTGTTCAGATCTCCATCTTGCTGTGGCTCTCCCCTGTCTCTGAGCTGTTCAGATCTCCATCTTGCTGTGGCTCTCCCCTGTCTCTGAGCTGTTCAGATCTCCATCTTGCTGTGGCTCTCCCCTGTCTCTGAGCTGTTCAGATCTCCATCTTGCTGTGGCTCTCCTCTGTCTCTGAGCTGTTCAGATCTCCATCTTGCTGTGGCTCTCCCCTGTCTCTGAGCTGTTCAGATCTCCATCTTGCTGTGGCTCTCCCCTGTCTCTGAGCTGTTCAGATCTCCATCTTGCTGTGGCTCTCCCCTGTCTCTGAGCTGTTCAGATCTCCATCTTGCTGTGGCTCTGTCCTGTCCACCGTCATGTGTTATTGATCTTTGCCCGTCTCACTGTCAACACTTTCATGTCATTTTTCATATCTCTTTAGTGTAAGTATATTGATGTGTGTGGGACGAACCAAGCTGTTTGCTGAATTCTGTAAACTTCCTTGAGATTATTAATGATTAATTATGCCTGTTGCATAATGTTCTTATTGTTCAGTATCAATAGCTGCTTCTTGTGCCATGTTCTAACTGCTAAATATCAATAGTTGGTTATTATCAAATGATCTGCTGGGTGTTTTTTTTTTTGTTTTGTTTTGTTTTGTTTTTTTGTTTGTTGTTGTTGTTGGGGTTTTTTTGTGTTTTTTTTTTTTTTTGAGAATTGAGAACTTGTGTAATGTTATAATAATTGATAGTAACTGCCTGTTGTGTAATGTTCCAGTTGTTAAATGCCTGTTGCGTAATATTCTGATTGTTGCAAAAGCTGTTACTGTTTGTTGTGTAGTGTTCTATTTTTAATATCAGTAACTGCCTGTTGTGTAATGACTAATAATGATAACTGCCAGTCGTGCAATGTGCTCATTTTGTTCAGCATTAGTGGCTGCTTGTTATGTTACAATTGTTAATAAGAAATAGTCGTCAGCCGTGGAAATGATCTAGTTGTTATATATCAAAGGCTGCTTGTTGTGTACCGTTCTGATTGTTGATCATCAATAGCTGTCGGTTGTTTAATGTTCTGTTGCAATTTATCAATAGCTGTTTGCTCCGTGATGTATCATTAAAGAAAATCAAAATCAACAACCGCCTGCTATGCCTTGTTCTAATATGAACTAATATTAGGAGAGAGACTACCAGCATCGAGTTTACTGACCTGCTGATATAGTTGGTTGATTGATTGTATGCTCACTTTCTATCGCGTTGCTTGGCAACATAATATTTGCTCGCGCGCCATTTCAATTTATGTTTGTTTATAATTGCTTCAGTGAAATATAGGAGTACGACATAGAATTTGCCACGCCAAATCCAGGTTGAGATTTTTTAAATCTAAATGCAGTCCAACGGTGGATTGAAACGGGCCATACCTACAGCATCTTCCCGTCCTAAGTGCAGACAGTGTAGAGAAGGTAGCTCCCATTTCCTCTTGAATTTGGAAAGAAACTGCAATGTACCATTTCCTCTTGAATTTGGAAAGAAACTGCAATGTACCATTTCCTCTTGAATTTGGAAAGAAACTGCAATGTACCATTTCCTCTTGAATTTGGAAAGAAACTGCAATGTACCATTTCCTCTTGAATTTGGAAAGAAACTGCAATGTTTGATTGAGATGAGCATAAAGGACAGGACTTGTGAGCAGTATTTTAATGTTAGATTATAATGACGTCATGTTACCACTGTGAAATATTTCTCTGAAGCAGATGTGATATGCTGAGAAAAATAAAACGGTTGAATGACTGTGGTACATCAGTACATACACAGTAGTAGAATGGCAGGATTCATTATGCACAAATGCCCAACATGGTAATCACTGATGATCAGTACATACACAGTAGTAGAATGACATGATTCATCATGCACAAATGCCCAACATGGTATCACTGATGATCAGTACATACACAGTAGTAGAATGACATGATTCATCATGCACAAATGCCCAACATGGTATCACTGATGATCAGTACATACACAGTAGTAGAATGGCAGGATTTCATCATGTACAAATGCCCAAGATGTTATTACTGATGATCAGTACATAAACAGTAGTAGAATGGCAGGATTTCATAATGCACAAATGCCCAACATGTTATCACTGAACTAGAAAGTGACACTCTTGTTTGGATGGTCGGGGTGAAAAGAATGTATAAATGACAGACATTTTGGTAGTTTTGCATTTTGAATCAGTTTGTTGTGTGTGCCTGTTTGATATTTCTAACTAACACCAGATGAATCTTGCATGCACACGCACACACACACACACACACACACACACACACACACACACACACGCGCGCGCGCGCGCGCGCGCGCGCGCGCGCGCGTTGCATGCGCTCTTCAGTTAAAGGCATTGGAATCTCTCTCTCTCTCTCTCTCTCTCTCTCTCTCTCTCTCTCTCCTCTCTCTCTCTCTCTCGTATCCTACACAGTATGCATTATTAGTTATTATTAGTTCATCGAAAAATATACTTTTGTTGTCATTTCTCTTTTTTCTCTTTATGTGTGCATTGCACCTCACATTGTTATAGGCCGGAGGCCTGAAACATTAAAATGGTGTTCAATTGTTCTATCTCTCTCTCTCTCTCTCTCTCTCTCTCTCTCTCTCTCTCTCTCTGGCCTTTCCTTTGATGTGACAAATAGATGCCCATCGGGAACCGACCCAAGTAAAATCTGGGGACCGGGGAGGGGGGGGGGGGTAATAGTTCTATCTGTAACACCGGAAAACACCTGAGCTCACCTCCGGTCTCTTTGTTCCTGTCCTCTCTCTTTGTTGTGTTGTTACCATGACAATGCACTCATCCGGATTGCTTGTGGTAGACAGGTGTGTCGGCATAGCGCGAGAGATCAAGACTTGGTTGTCTGGGCTGTATCAGACGCAACGACCATATTCTCTCAGGTGGCAGGGCTGACGTGGGTAAGAAATCCCTGGAGAATGTTTGGGAGGGCATGGAGGGGGCAGGGGACAAACACTGTCTTACTCTATACAGGTACCACCAGAACGACAAGACATTAAGGTGGGCAGTGAAAACATGAAAAAATATGATTTGGGGGGCCGGAAGGATTTGAACAGGTGGTTAATAAGGTAACATAATGTTTCCACCGCAAAGGGCCATACCAGGGCTGTCACCGTGTTGAAGTCAGCTCACATGTTCCCCCCCCCTCCCCCCTCAAAAAACAAACAAACAAACAAACAAAAAACATCGCTCACACAACCCTTTTAAATACACCTAAAAGCACATCGGAAATTTTGTTAAGAATCTTTCTTCTGTCAAATCTCAGATCAGATGACACAATGTTGGTCTCCTTCAGATATTCAAAGATCACATCAGGCGGAACTGTCTCTGAACAAGGTGTTCATGGAGGCTGTTGAAAATGTTTATGTCTCACGTCATGTCATGCAAATCCCAACACACTGAAAGAAATGTTTCACTGTGAGTGGTGCATGACATGGCATGCACCACGGAGCTTCTTCACTCTTTGAAAGGTGCGAATGAGTTGAAAACGAATGGCCAGTGTGCAGCGGGCATAAAACGGTTTTTACAGACCTTGCAGGGGAAAGATTCAGCGGGGTGGGACCTCTGCTTCCACCTCGTCCTCTTCGCCTTCGAAAATCTGTGTGTCCTGGAGGCCTAGCTGTCTCCACCAGGGTGTGTCAGGGGCAGTCTCTTCCCAGGTGACTCAATCCATATTGCTGCTCTCGAGGTAGGCCTCTAGGAGTGTCTGTGCACCACGTGAGGTATCTGGCTTGGGCCACGCTACCCTGCTTCAGTTGGTCGTTCAGAAGCGTTAGGGGGATCTTGCTGTCCTCCAGGTGAATGACGTGTCCCGCCGTCCGCAGCTGACCCTTAATGACCCTTAATGAGTGGACACTCGATGCTGGGTAGCCCACACTTTTCCAGAACGTGAAGCTGGACACTTCGTCTTGCCTCTTGATTTTACAGATCTTGCGCAAAAAACGCTGGTGGGCTGATTCCAGTTGGATGTGTGGTCAGTTGGTGACCCAGGTCTCACAGTAGTTCATTCAGGGGAGCACTGAGGACCCTGTCCGTACACAGCAGGTGTCGTGGAGAACCATGCCCTGGTCTTCCCTCCGTGCCTTTGTGAGCCCACGGAAGTCAGCTGTGACCTTCACGATTCCTAGCGTCACGTCTGCAGCCTGTGGCTGGTCACGGTGCCACCCAGACAGCAGAACTCGCCCTAGGTCTGGAGCTCTGTTATAGCTGATCACGGCGCCGCCCAGACAGCAGAACTTGCCCTTGTTGTCTGGAGCTCTGTTATAGCTGGTCACGGCGCCGCCCAGACAGCAGAACTTGCCCTTGGTCTGCAGCTCTGTTATAGCTGGTCACGGCGCCGCCTAGACAGCAGAACTTGCCCTAGGTCTGCAGCTCTGTTATAGCTGGTCACGGCGCCGCCTAGACAGCAGAACTTGCCCTTGGTCTGCAGCTCTGTTGTAGCTGGTCACGGCGCCGCCCAGACAGCAGAACTTGCCCTTGTGGTCTCGAGCTCTGTTACAGCTGGTCACGGTGCCGCCCAGACAGCAGAACTTGCTCTTGGTCTGCAGCTCTGTTGTAGTTGGTCACGGTGCCGCCCAGACAGCAGAACGTGCCCTTGTTGTCTGGAGCTCTGTTGTAGCTGGTCACGGCGCCGCCCAGACAGCAGAACTTGTCCTTGGTCTAGAGCTCTGTTGTAGCTGGTCACGGTGCCGCCCAGACAGCAGAACTTGCCCTAGGTCTGCAGCTCTGTTGTAGCTGGTCACGGCTCCGCCCAGACAGCAGAACTTACCCAGGGTCTCGAGCTCTGTTACAGCTGGTCACTGTGCCGCCCAGACAGCAGAACTTGCCCTTGGTCTCGAGCTCTGTTGAGGTGAGGACAACTGACGGTTCGAATGGGGCGCTGGTAGTCTGTAATGGTCAACAGACGGTTAGGATGGGCGTTGGTAGCCTGTAATGGTCAACAGACGGTTAGGATGGGGCGTTGGTAGTCTGTAATGGTCAACAGACGGTTAGGATGGGGCGTTGGTAGCCTGTAATGGTCAACAGACGGTTAGGATGGGGCTGGTAGTCTGTAATGGTCAACAGACGGTTAGGATGGGGCGTTGGTAGCCTGTAATGGTCAACAGACGGTTAGGATGGGGTGTTGGTAGTCTGTAATGGTCAACAGACGGTTAGGATGGGGCGTTGGTAGCCTGTAATGTAATGATCAACAGACGGTTAGGATGGGGCGTTGGTAGTCTGTAATGGTCAACAGACGGTTAGGATGGGGCGTTGGTAGCCTGTAATGGTCAACAGACGGTTAGGATGGGGCGTTGGTAGCCTGCAATGGTCAACAGACGGTTGGGATGGGGCGTTGGTAGCCTGCAATGGTCAACAGACGGTTAGGATGGGGCGCTGGTAGCCTGCAATGGTCAACAGACGGTTAGGATGGGGCGTTGGTAGCCTGTAATGGTCAACAGACGGTTATTATGGGGCGTTGGTAGCCTGTAATGGTCAACAGACGGTTATTATGGGGCGTTGGTAGCCAGCAATGGTCAACAGACGGTTAGGATGGGGCGTTTGGTAGCCTGTAATGGTCAACAGACGGTTATTATGGGGCGTTGGTAGCCTGTAATGGTCAACAGACGGTTAGGATGGGGCGTTGGTAGCCTGTAATGGTCAACAGACGGTTATTATGGGGCGTTGGTAGCCTGCAATGGTCAACAGACGGTTAGGATGGGGCGCTGGTAGTCTGTAATGGTCAACAAACGGTTAGGATGGGGCGTTGGTAGCCTGCAATGGTCAACAGACGGTTAGGATGGGGCGTTGGTAGCCTGTAATGGTCAACAGACGGTTAGGATGGGGCGTTGGTAGCCTGCAATGGTCAACAGACGGTTAGGATGGGGCGTTGGTAGCCTATAATGGTCAACAGACGGTTAGGATGGGGCGTTGGTAACCTGCAATGGTCAACAGACGGTTGGTTAGGATGGGGCGTTGGTAACCTGTAATGTAATGGTCAACAGACGGTTAGGATGGGGCGTTGGTAGCCTGTAATGGTCAACAGACGGTTGGGATGGGGCGTTGGTAGCCTGTAATGTAATGGTCAACAGACGTTTAGGATGGGCGTTGGTAGCCTGTAATGTAATGGTCAACAGACGGTTAAGATGGGCGTTGGTAGTCAGTAATGTAATGGTCAACAGACGGTTAGGATGGGGCGTTGGTAGTCTGTAATGTAATGGTCAACAGACGGTTAGGATGGGGCGTTGGTAGTCAGTAATGTAATGGTCAACAGACGGTTAGGATGGGGCGTTGGTAGCCTGTAATGGTCAGCAGACGGTTAGGATGGGGCGTTGGTAGTCTGTAATGGTCAACAGACGGTTAGGATGGGCGTTGGTAGCCTGTAATGGTCAACAGACGGTTAGTATGGGCGTTGGTAGCCTGTAATGGTCAACAGACGGTTAGGATGGGGCGTTGGTAGTCTGTAATGGTCAGCAGACGGTTAGGATGGGGCGTTGGTAGTCTGTAATGGTCAACAGACGGTTAGGATGGGGCGTTGGTAGCCTACAATGGTCAACAGACGGTTAGGATGGGCGTTGGTAGCCTGTAATGTAATGGTCAACAGACGGTTAGGATGGGGCGTTGGTAGCCTGTAATGTAATGGTCAACAGACGGTTAGGATGGGGCGTTGATAGCCTGTAATGGTCAACAAACGGTTGGTTAGGATGGGGCGTTGGTAGCCTGTAATGGTCAACAGACGGTTGGATGGAGCGTTGGTAGCCTGTAATGGTCAACAGACGGTTGGGATGGGGCGTTGGTAGCCTGTAATGTAATGGTCAACAGACGTTTAGGATGGGGCGTTGGTAGCCTGTAATGTAATGGTCAACAGACGGTTAAGATGGGGCGTTGGTAGTCAGTAATGTAATGGTCAACAGACGGTTAGGATGGGGCGTTGGTAGTCTGTAATGTAATGGTCAACAGACGGTTAGGATGGGGCGTTGGTAGTCTGTAATGGTCAACAGACGGTTAGGATGGGCGTTGGTAGCCTGTAATGGTCAACAGACGGTTGGTTAGGATGGGCGTTGGTAGCCTGCAATGGTCAACAGACGGTTGGTTAGGATGGGGCGTTGGTAGTCTGTAATGGTCAACAGACGGTTGGTTAGGATGGGGCGTTGGTAGTCTGTAATGGTCAACAGACGGTTAGGATGGGGCGTTGGTAGCCTGTAATGGTCAACAGACGGTTGGGATGGGGCGTTGGTAGCCTGTAATGGTCAACAGACGGTTAGGATGGGGCGTTGGTAGTCTGTAATGGTCAACAGACGGTTGGGATGGGGCGCTGGTAGTCTGTAATGGTCAACAGACGGTTAGGATGGGGCGTTGGTAGCCTGCAATGGTCAACAGACGGTTAGGATGGGGCGTTGGTAGCCTGTAATGGTCAACAGACGGTTAGGATGGGGCGCTGGTAGTCTGTAATGGAGGGTCGGAACATCGCCTCGCTCTCGCCGAGACTGACTGCCAAGCCAAAACATTCCTGAGCTGTTGCAAGGCAGATCCGTCACGCTGTGGATGCCCTCGATGGAGTACGAGGCATTGCAGAGTGTCCTGCGAAGAGGAATTTGTGCAGAATGGCCTCACACACTCGTTCTGGACCGAAGACGCGAGCACGTGTGTGACCTCTTCACATCTTCGATTTTGTCTCCGGCTTTTTCACACTGCATCCTTCTCTTTTTCTTTCCTTTTCTCGCTTCTTCTCCTCTTCCCCCCCCCCCCCCCCCCCCCCCCCCACCTCTTCCTCATCCTCACCCCCTCTGTTATTTCCATTTTCTTTGTTTCCATACCTACTTCTACTTACTTACCTGTTCACGCTTTATCCTGGTTTTGCTGTCTGTTACTTCTTGTTCATACTGTTTCTACTTCCAACTTCTATGCTTTTCCCACTGAACTTTCTTATACTCTTTTCTGCCTTCACACTGTGTCATACTTTTTAACCTTTTCCAATTCTATGCTTTCTACCTGTGACCTTTTATACTCTTTCTGCCTTCACACTGTGTCATACTTTTTAAACCTTTTCCAACTTTCTATGCCTTTTCCTACCTTGTGAACACTTTCTTATTACTCTTTTCTGCCTTCCCCACTGTCATACTTTTTAAACCTTTTCCAAGGTTTTTTTCCGACCTTTTCCTACTTGTTTCCACCCTTCTTTATTCTTCTCTGCCATGATTTTTCTATATTTTCCCTATATTTTCTAACCTTTCCTACCTGTTCAAACATTATCCAACCTTTTCCCAGCCTTTTCTAACCTTTATTCACCTTTTGCTACTCTTCCATACCCATTGCTAACCACCCCACCACCCCCCCCCCCCCCCCGCCCACCCCTTCTTATTTAAGTTTTTCCCTACCTTTTTCCTACCTTTCATATTCATGAATTTTCTCCTTTTTTCCCCTACTTTTTTAAAATCTTTTCCTTTCATTTTTTTTTTTTTTTTTTTTTGCCGTTTCCAACTTTTAAAAACATTTTTTCTAACTTTCTCCTACTCCTGCCCTGTCGCTTCTCAGTTTATGCTTCTCCCTTCTGTACTGTTCCCTGTGTTTACCATGGGGTGGGAAGGGTGGGGCAGGGGAGATAGGGAGGGGGGTTCAGGGTAAAAGGCAGACATGGATCTGTTGGGTTTTGTTGTTGTTGTTTTTTCCTTAGGGTTTTTTTTTGTGTGTGTGCACCTGCTCAGGCTGCCTCCCCATAGCATCCTTCAACCCCCACCGCTCTTCCTGCTCCTGCCCCCTACACTCTCCCCACAGAGAGAGAGAGAGAGGAGAGAGAGAGAGAGAGAGAGAGAGAGAGAGAGACAGAGACAGAGACAGAGAAAAGAGAAGAGAAGAGAAGAGAAGACAGAGACAGAGAGAGAGAGAGGTAGGGGGGAGCGTAGTCTTGTGTGAACACACCTATGAGGAACGCTGCAAGTTTCCAGAATCAGCATCAACTGCTTCAGAGGGCCCCGTTTTCTTTGTTGCCCATTACTGTTGAATGAGCTATTTACAGTTCTGGGTGCCAAAGCCATTTTCTTCCAGTAAAATTGCTGTCAAAAGACATTTCTTCTAAAGAATCTTGTTATCTGATCACCTCTTTTTCCCGTTCCTGAACGGTTCCTTTGCCATTCTCCATTGCTCTACTGAGAGAGAGAGAGAGAGAGAGAGAGAGAGAGAGAGAGAGAGAGAGAGAGAAGAGAGAGAGAGAGAGAGAGAGAGAGAGAGAGTGAGAGAGAGAGAAAGTTTCGGAAACTTCGAGTGAATGTGTATCAAACGGTTTCTGTGAAGTGGGGTGTGTGTATGTCCTTCATATCAATCTTAATGTTGTCGCTGTAAAGGGCTACAACTTTGGTTGGGTATTGCTGCATTTAAAAAAGAATTCGCTAAAGCAAGGATGAAAGAAAGAAATGGAAATGGAATTTATTCAGATAGGCCACAGCCCCTTCTGAAGGGGGATCACATCCAAAAACATAGCATATTGAATATAATAACAACAGCAAAATAGTTCACAAATGCATGAAGTGCATGAAGAGAGAGAGAGAGAGAGAGAGAGAGAGAGAGAGAGAAGAGAGAGAGAGGCGGATATAGATGGAGAGAGAAAGAGAGAGGGACAAAAAGACAATGACAGAAAGAACCGCAGAGAGACAGAGGAAGAGAGACACAAAGAGAGCTCAACGATAGGCTTACAAAGAGAGCTCAACGATAGGCTTACAAAGAGAGCTCAACGATAGGCTTACAAAGAGAGCTCAACGATAGGCTTACAAAGAGAGCTCAACGATAGGCTTACAAAGAGAGCTCAACGATAGGCTTACAAAGAGAGCTCAACGATAGGCTTAAAAGAATGTAATTACTTCTGTACCAGGTAACACTCGCCGCCAGTTTCTTGTGTAGCATGAGGCATTTCAGTGGCTGCCCCCCCCCCCCCCCCCCCCCGAAAAAAATAGCAAACAAACAAACAAAACCGAATCCAAAATAGTGTTTAAAACTATCAAAGGTTGGTTAAGATTGGCAGAACAACACATGCAGCAAACAGCAGGAAAAACTAGCCGCCATTGGACTGACCTCAGAGCGACGTATGTTGCGGAGAACAGTAAAAATGGGGGAAATTCTCGGTATGATATTTGCGGTTACAGCAGCAAAAAGTTGGAAAAAGTAGCCTACTACTGTCTGAATGGACATCAGAATACTACAAGTAGAAATTGTAGAGGGGAAAAAAGTGCAGGCTGGACCGACCTCAGGTGGACATAACTATGTAGCAATGGACACAGTACTAACAGTAGTAATGACAGTAGTAATGACATAACTATCTAGCAATGGACACAGTAGTAACAGTAGTAATGACTGAACAGACCTCCAGAGAAGAAATGAAGTGAAGAGCGGTAAACAGCAGGAAAAAGGAGTGCTGACTGAACAGACCTCCAGAGAAGAAATGAAGTGAAGAGCGGTAAACAGCAGGAAAAAGGAGTGCTGACTGAACAGACCTCCAGAGAAGAAATGAAGTGAAGAGCGGTAAACAGCAGGAAAAAGGAGTGCTGACTGAACAGACCTCCAGAGAAGAAATGAAGTGAAGAGCGGTAAACAGCAGGAAAAAGGAGTGCTGACTGAACAGACCTGGGAAGAACGCATGAAACAAACACTACTAAACACTAGGGGGAAGAACGCACGAAACAAAGAGTAGAAAACAGCATCAAAAAGTAGTGGTGACTGAACACGTGAAGCAAAGAGTAGAAAACAGCATCAAAAAGTATAGTGCTGACTGAACGACTGGAGCAAAGAGTAGAAAACAGCATAAAAAGTATAGTGCTACTGAACGACTGGAGCAAAGACTAGAAAACAGCATCAAAAAGTATAGTGCTAACTGAACGACTGAGCAAAGAGTAGAAAACAGCATCAAAAAGTATAGTGCTAACTGAACGACTGGAGCAAAGAATAGAAAACAGCATCAAAAAGTATAGTGCTAACTGAACGACTGGAGCAAAGACATAGAAAACAGCATCAAAAAGTATAGTGCTAACTGAACACGTGAAGCAAAGAGTAGAAAACAGCATCAAAAAGTATAGTGCTGACTGAACACGTGAAGCAAAAAGTAGAAAACAGCATCAAAAAGTATAGTGCTAACTGAACGACGGGAAGCAAAGAATAGAAAACAGCATCAAAAAGTATAGTGCTAACTGAACACGTGGAGCAAAGAGTAGAAAACAGCATAAAAAAGTATAGTGCTAACTGAACACGTGGAGCAAAGAGTAGAAAACAGCATCAAAAAGTATAGTGCTAACTGAACACGTGAAGCAAAGAGTAGAAAACAGCATCAAAAAGTATAGTGCTAACTGAACACGTGGAGCAAAGAGTAGAAAACAGCATAAAAAAGTATAGTGCTAACTGAACACTGAAGCAAAGAGTAGAAAACAGCATCAAAAAGTATAGTGCTAACTGAACACGTGGAGCAAAGATAGAAAACAGCATCAAAAAGTATAGTGCTGAACTGAACACGTGGAGCAAAGAGTAGAAAACAGCATCAAAAAGTATAGTGCTAACTGAACACGTGAAGCAAAGAGTAGAAAACAGCATCAAAAAGTATAGTGCTAACTGAACACGTGGAGCAAAGAGTAGAAAACAGCATCAAAAAGTATAGTGCTAACTGAACGACTGGAGCAAAGAGTAGAAAACAGCAACAAAAGGTATACTACTAACTGAACACGTGGAGCAAAGAGTAGAAAACAGCAACAAAAGGTATAGTACTAACTGAACACGTGGAGCAAAGAGTAGAAAACAGCATCAAAACACACACACCTGGGAAGAACGCACGAAGCAAAGAGTAGCTAACAGTAGGGAGAAGTACGTGCTGATTGAACAGACCTGGGAAAACCCCCTTCAAAGCAAAGATCTTTTTTTAAACCGTAGCCAAAAGAAAAGAGTAACGCGGACTGCATGGGTCTCACGGCCGACTCGCGTTGGGCTTACAGCAAAGAGTAAAGCCCACAGACAAATCGTGCCGGCTGGATGTGCCATTGCTGATTTGCCGCCTGCTTCACTCATGATGGCGATGGAATGATAGAGAATCGTGCCCAGAGGACGTGGCCAGGTTCACTCATGAAGACCATGGTGATGGAATGCTAGAGAATCGTGCCCAGAGGACGTGGCCAGGTTCACTCATGAAGACCATGATGATGGAATGATAGAGAATCGTGCCCAGAGGACGTGGCCAGGTTCACTCAGGATGGCGATGGAATGCTAGAGAATCGTGCCCAGAGGACGTGGCCTGGTTCACTCATGAAGACCATGATGATGGAATGCTAGAGAATCGTGCCCAGAGGACGTGGCCTGGTTCACTCATGAAGACCATGATGATGGAATGATAGAGAATCGTGCCCAGAGAACGTGGCCAGGTTCACTCATGATGGCGATGGAATGATAGAGAATCGTGCCCAGAGGACGTGGCCAGGTTCACTCAGGATGGCGATGGAATGCTAGAGAATCGTGCCCAGAGGACGTGGCCAGGTTCACTCATGAAGACCATGGCGATGAAATGATAGAGAATGGTGCCCAGAGGACGTGGCCAGGTTCACTCATGAAGACCATGGCGATGGAATGATAGAGAATGGTGCCCAGAGGACGTGGCCAGGTTCACTCATGAAGACCATGGCGATGGAATCATAGAGAATCGAGCCCAGAGGACGTGGCCGTGGATGAAGACCAACATGGCGGACACATGGTGTCCACGGTAACTGGCTTTTCTCCGTGGGTTATGGTAATAAATTTCACACTTCGCTTTTTGTTACTTGAAATTTCCTTGTCCTGCTCCCCCCCCCCCTCAACACACACACACACACACACACACACACACACACACACACACACACACACCCTCCTTCATCAGGACCTTACCCCCACTTTTTCTCCGTCTGTCTGTCTGTCTGTCTGTCTGTCTGTCTGTCTGTCTGTCTGTCTCTCTCTCCTCTCTCTCTCTCTCTCTCTCTCTCTCTCTCTCTCTCTCTCTCTCTCTCTCCACCGCCACCATATCTCTCTCACGAAAATGGTAATGGTTTATTGAAAATAAAACATCTCCTTTTATATTGTGGCAGCTTCCGTGGCAAACATGTTGTGAATTTCAATATATGAAACAAGAACGTGTGCCCTGATCGTTGTCTCCCTAGATTTGATTTATACTTCGTGTGTTTGTATGTTGATTTGGGGTTACATTTTCCTTTGTGTGTTTTGTCGGTTGAGACATGTTTGAACAGTGTATCCTCTAAGCTTTAAACCACAGGTCAAAGGTAAGTAAATCTTGCTCTTCTTTCAGCCCTCCCTCCCCCCCCCCTTCCTCGATCTCCTCCTCCTCTCATCATCATCATCATCTCTCTCTCTCTCTCTCTCTTCTCTCTCTCTCTCTCTCTCTCTCTCTCTCTCTCTCTCATCCTTGAAGCAAAATAGTCCTGTGACACACCAAATACCATCAACACCTGTCTCTACTCACAATTCCTTTCAGGTCTTAGGAGAGGACAGTGCTGACACTATTGAACAGAAATGTGACCAAAACGATTCCAGTATACATGAGGGCAACACAGATACTGATCAAAACCTTCCTCTTCAATCAGTCACTCAGGACAAGTCCCCGGCGCAAATTTTACGTAAGATAAAGATTCCTGGGTATTTTTCTTCGGTCCTCATAGGTGACTCTGTCCTGAGGTATATCGATCCAAGACGTCTTGGCAGTGAGAAAGACAGGGTATTCAAACTGTGTGTTCCCGGGATGACAATGAAGGATTTGATGGAGTGGCTAGACGCAATACCAAACTCACCCACATCCAGCATGTGATTGTCCATGTAGGGGTTAACGATTGCCCCGCTGGCCCTGTGCCCATGACACAGTGGACAGAACTTATCAATCTCTGCAAGATCTCCTTCCCTTCAGCTGTCATCACCTTCAGCTCCATCGTCCCAGCACGAGGACGTCACCCTTTTAACAACTCGATATTTCCCTCCAACAGAACCCTGCGTACAGCCTGCATTGCTGCTGAAATCAACCTGAATGACAATCATGATACGTTTATTACTAAGAATGGTGCCCCAAGACGCGCATATTACAAAGATCCTGTTCACCCCAGTCTTAAAGGTACTGCAAAACTAGCCACCAATTTTATGCAGTTTTTGCCACGTTTCTCTCGTCATACCAACAGCCGACATGGTGAAGGTGGCTTTTCGTCACAGCGACAGCCCGAAAGTGATGGGCAAATGGAGCAGCGGCCAGATGCTTTTGATAGAACCCAGCACGGTGGCAGGGGAAACTCACGCCCTGAGTTTGGTCTGTGCTCAGGACGTGGTGGCTATGCGGCTGGCGCCCCCTCCATCTCTTCCATGATCCACTACCCCATGCTGCCGTCCCAGAGACAGGGAGGATGGACCGACCCCAGGCTACACCAGGCTCAACCTGAGGACGCCGTTCCCGTTCGACGTGTTCCGCAGCAGCAGCGCTACGACGCCGTCGAGGCCTTTCAGCCTCCCATCAACACAGAGCCTGGTCCCTCACAGCAGCGTTACAACACCACTGAGGCCTGTCAGCCTCCCTTCAACAGGGGGCCTGCTCTTTCACAGCAGCTCTATACCTACGTGGGCGAGGCCTTTCAGCGTTCGATCTCCAGACAGCCTCAGGACAACAGGACTGTCCCAGAGAATGAAGCAGTAAGAATGGTGTACTATCAAATATTAAATGTAAAGAGAATGAAGCAGTAAGAATGGTGTACTATCAAATATTAAATGTAAAGAGAATGAAGCAGTAAGAATGGTGTGCTATCAAATATTAAATGTAAAGAGAATGAAGCAGTAAGAATGGTGTGCTATCAAATATTAAATGTAAAGAGAATGAAGCAGTAAGAATGGTGTACTGTCAAATATTAAATGTAAAGAGAATGAAGCAGTAAGAATGGTATACTATCAAATATTAAATGTAAAGAGAATGAAGCAGTAAGAATAGTGTGCTATCAAATATTAAATGTAAAGAGAATTGTAATAACCATGTGAAATTTATCAACGAATCATACTTCCTTGTTTCCTTTGTCTGATTCAGTATTAACAAAAATAATTCAAATGTCACTGGTGTAAAAACATGTTCATCGGTATGTTAACAGTTAAATGTTTTCATGTATGTAATGAGAGAGAGAGAGAGAGAGAGAGAGAGAGAGAGAGAGAGAGAGAGAGAGAGAGAGAGAGTAAGACAGAGAGAGGGAGGGAGCATGTGTGAGGGTATGTGAGTGCGTATGCGTATGCGCGGATGTGGACGTAAGTGTTAGCGCTCGCGGTGACGCGCGCAGCCACGTGCGCGAGGATGTATGATGTTGATACCGGACCTTGGTAATCGGAATGGACCAGTGAACTCTATTCTGTTTTTGGTTCACGGCGTTTGTATTTCGTCGCCGGATTGCTGACATTGCTATTTCTTGCTGAGTTTTGCCGCATGTTGTTGCAGCTATAAAGTTATCCTTCTTGACTTGTTTAAGGCAGCTGATTTTTTTCTGCCTTTTTTTTCTTTCTTTTTTGTTGTTGTCTGTTTGTTGTTGTTGTTGTTGCTAAAATTTATCTACAAACAGGTGTTCCTGCTGTTTGGCTATTATTCTATTCGTTTATCTGTAGTGTTGTGTAATCCGTAGAGTTTGTAAATCAGTTTCATCTATAATGAATGAATGGTTGTCTAAATTCGGCTTGAAAATAGGCTATTTAAACGTGTGTCATCTCTTAAACAAAATTTCTGATGTTCCCAACATTTTATCCAATTCCAATAACTGTTTCCATTGTTTTTGTTTTTCAGAATTTCGACTTTCCAATATAGTGCCTGATAATTTAGTCTCAATCCAAGGTTATAATACTATAAGAAGAGATCCAAAGACAAAGCTTGAAACAGGTTTAGTGACCTATATTCACAACTCGATTAATTATAAACAGATCAACAGTTTGGATAAATACAACATAGAATGCATATGGATAGAAATCTATGTGAAGGGTACTAAACCGATTTTGTTAGGCTGCTTATATAGAAATCCTAACGAACGTATTGAATGGTTCGATCGTTTCGAACATATGATGGAAGATGTCTCAATGCGTTCGTCTGAGATTATAATTTTAGGAGATTTTAACATTGATCTACTTAAACCACATGATAAATGGAAACGGGTTTATGAATTACAGAATTTGACACAGCTAATTAACACACCGACAAGAAAAAATCTATCCTCCGAAACACTAATTGACCACATATACGCAACAAACCCATCTAATATTTTAGAAACATCTGTGCCTGTATACGGTCTCAGTGATCACTTTTCAATTTGTCTAACATGGTCCAAAAAGGGGGTTAAAATCCCAGAAATGTTCACAAATGTATATCTTTTCGAAGCTATAGAAAATTCGATATTAACCATTTCTTGTCCGATTTGTGTAACGCAAATTTTTCTTAGGTGTATCAGCACAATGTACCTGATGGAGCACTGGCTGCTTAGTATGACATATTTATCTCTATCTTTAACAAACACGTGCCATCGGTAACTAAACGTGTCAAACCAAGGGGTAAGCCACCGTGGTATAATGAAAAAATCGACAAGGCCATACACTTTCGAGATATTCTATTGCAAACAAATGGTAAAGATGATAATTTTAAAAAGCAAAGAAATAAGGTAACCGATATGAAAAGAGCCGCCAAAAAGAAATATTTCAGTGACCTTATTTCCCGTAAAGAAGATTCAAAATCGATCTGGAAAGCTATTAATGAGCTCTCCGGTAAAACCTTGTCATCTAGCGCTCCTTCTGAGAGAACATTGTCTGCTGAACTCTTAAATGATCACTTCACAACTGTTGCAGAAAAGACGACCAAAGCTGACTGTTCAAAAGACAATGACCTACTTGAGCTAAAAGCGTACTGTGTATCAAAAAACATAAAATCTAAACTTCAAATCGAGTTTATTGGTGTACATGATGTTTATAAGGAATTGTGTTCATTAAATCAGTCCAGTTCTCGAGGTTTAGATGATTTCGATGGTAAAATTTTGAAAATTGCTGCTCCTATTATATCAGAGCATCTTACATATATTTACAATCTTTCCATTGATAAAGGTTGTTATCCACAATCCTTCAAAGATGCTAAAGTTTTACCTTTTTTTTAAATCTGGTGATCCCATTGATCCTTCTAACTACAGACCTATCTCTATCCTATCTATTTCATCTAAACCCCTTGAAAAACACATCAAATATAACATCCACAAACATTTCATGAAATACAATTTATTACATTCTAATCAAAGCGGACTTAGAGGAAATCATTCTTGTCACACCTTGCTCACTAATATAATTGAGCAATGACATTTAAACATAAGCAATGATCTCTTCACAGGAACAACTTTTGTCGACTTTGCTAAAGCATTTGACACTATAGATCACAATCTACTGTTAAGAAAACTAACATTGTATGGTTTATCCGCTGAAGCTCTTAAACTCATTTCCTCATTTCTCAACTGTAGGCGACAAGTAGTCTTTAAACATTCCGTTACTTCCTCTCTTATGCCAGTAAATTATGGCGTTCCCCAAGGGTCAGTACTGGGGCCTATCTTATTCTCAGTTTATATAAGTGATCTTCCTTTACATATATCTTCTCCCTGTGAGCTTTTTGCTGATGACACTACTCTCCATAATAAAGACAAAGATGCTGACTCAGTATGTATCAAATTACAGAATGATCTCAATAAACTTGCAAAGTGGACTAATTTGAACCATATGGTCCTCCATCCTCAAAAGTCTAAGTTTATGATGACTACAACCAGACAAAAACGTCAAAATATGAAAGCCGATTTGTTTAAAATACGAATACAAGATAAAGCCTTGGAAGAAGTTAAATCATACAAATTATTAAGCCTTACAGTTGATAATAATCTTTCATGGTCTAATCATATTTCTGATTTGTCTAAAAGGTTATCTAAAAAATTATTCGTGATGAACCGAATCAAGAATTTCCTTGATCAACATACTAGAAAATTATATTTCTATGCATATGTACAACCAGACATTAACTACGCCTGTACATGCTGGGATTTAGCCAGCAAAAATTGCTTAAAATCACTAGAAAGCATGTACAGACGCGCTATTAAGCTGATACTCTTGAAATCTTCTCTACACGCTAGTGATTATAAAGATCTTAACATTCTTCCATTCGATCAAAAATGCTGCTTTAATAAAGCTGTCTTTATGTATAAAATTATTAATAATCTTGCGCCACCTTATCTTCATGACAAATTTCCATTAATCAAAATTCGAAGCAAAAATATCCTATACACCCCTCGACCACAACTGGTCTTTTCAAGTCATCCCTTGTTTACTCTGGTAGTAAATTATGGAATGAAATCCCTACACATTTAAAACAGGAAAATAGTTTAACATCGTTTAAAAAAGCATATTTCAAATACCTCATAGACCATTTGTAAATTACGTTTCACTTAACTGTATATTCTCCCAAGTTTGATGTTCCTTTTGACACAAACAAGTTGTTGCAGCCCTGAGATGGCCTTCGTGGTCGGCTGTGCTATAAGCCATATGACATGATTGACATACAAAATGTTTATGTATGCCTATGTGATGTTTACGTATGTTCAGTTTGTGTGTGTGTGTGTGTGTGTGTGTGTGTGTGTGTGTGTGTGTGTGTGTGTGTGTGTGTGTGTGTGTGTGTGCAATACGTTATAATGAGATTGCTTACTATTTTCTTTTTTAAAAAAAAGTTTTTCTTATTGCTGTGTTTAATTTTGTCAAATCAATGTAATGGTTTCTTTTTGTTTATTGCTGTTTTGAGGGCATAGTGTAAAAAAAGCTTCCAGCTTATCTATTCACCCTCATTAAAGATTTCGAGTTTCGAGTTTCGAGTTTCTCTCTCCTCTCTCTCTCTCTCTCTCTCTCTCTCCTCTCTCTCTCTCTCCCTCTCTCCTCTCTCTCTCTCTCTCTCTCTCCTTTTTTTTCTTCTCCTAATTCTTTTTTTTTTCCCATACCCCACTCTCTGCTCCCTCCAGCTCTCCCCCCCACCCCTACTCCACCCCAACCCCCTTTCTCCCAGCGCCTACGAATGCTCGCTTGTGCGTTCGTGCATGACAGCCAAACGAGATACGCTTTAAATAAAAAGTCACAAGGGGCGGGAGGATGAACCTGAGTTCTTCATCAACGAAGCGTAAAACTATGAATACGATTATGACGAGGTGAAGAACACCTATCTTTGTGTCATCAGCTTCACTGGCTGGTTCAGTGAGGCAGGGGATGTAAAAGGGTTAATTGAAAATTCTTTTTGTGTGAGTTACTGGATGTTTGCTTCGCTTCGCGTTGGTTTGTACTAGAAGGTAACCCATGTCAATCGTCCTTTTTCTGGGTGTTGGTGGCGTTCCTCTTGCTCGGCTTCTTCTTCTTGTTCTTGCTTTCTCTGTCCTACTTTAAAGTTGTGTGTGTGTGTGTGTGTGTGTGTGTGTGTGTGTGTGTGTGTGTGTGTGTGTGTGTGTGTGTGTGTGTTTAGTTCTGATTGTTGTTGTGCTTGTTCTCGTTTTCTCTTTCTTCATCTTCTGCTTGTTCGGCTTGCCCGCTTGCTTTTTCTCTCCTCCCCCCCCCCCCCCCCCTTCATTGTTTATATCATCGTCATTGTCATCGTCATTGCCTTGTTATCTGTCTTCTTGAAAAGTCTTGGCAGTCCCCTTAGTTTCTTTCTTTTTTATGTCTTGTCAGTCCCCTTAGTTTCTTTCTTTTTTATGTCTTGTCAGTCCCCTTAGTTTCTTTCTTTTTTATGTCTTGTCAGTCCCCTTAGTTTCTTTCTTTTTTATGTCTTGTCAGTCCCCTTAGTTTCTTTCTTTTTTATGTCTTGTCAGTCCCCTTATTTCTTTTTTATGTCTTGTCAGTCCCTTAGTTTCTTTCTTTTTATGTCTTGTCAGTCCCCTTAGTTTCTTTCTTTTTATGTCTTGTCAGTCCCCTTAGTTTCTTTCTTTTTTATGTCTTGTCAGTCCCCTTAGTTTCTTTCTTTTTTATGTCTTGTCAGTCCCCTTAGTTTCTTTCTTTTTTATGTCTTGTCAGTCCCCTTAGTTTCTTTCTTTTTTATGTCTTGTCAGTCCCCTTAGTTTCTTTCTTTTTTATGTCTTGTCAGTCCCCTTAGTTTCTTTCTTTTTTATGTTTCCCCTTTTATTCCTTTGTTTTGTAGGCTAATTTTCAAAGACCACCTTCGTCATCAGTATCGTCGTCATTGTTATCAGTATCGTCGTCATTGTTATCAGTATCGTCGTCATTGTTATCAGTATCGTCTTTTTCTTGAGTAGACTTGCAGTCTGTCTTTATCTTTTTTTTTTTTTTTTTTTTTTTTGTTTTGTGCACAAAGTTTCTCTCACACACACACACACACACACACACACACACACACACACACACACACACACACACACACACACACACACACACAGGGGGAGAGAGAGATTTTTTTTTAAAATGTCTAATGCTTTTGAAAGTTATAATTTACGGAAACAAACCAGAGCTTATAAATGCGCTTCGACACCAAAATCCTCCATTTAAGGAAAACTAGAATACTGTTTTGGACTTCCTTCCACACTTAAAAAGAATCAACTGTGAGGAATCTATTGGTGAAATGTTGATGTTTGTTTCATGAATAAATGGATTTGGAGCTGTAGATTCTTTCACAAATATGTCTACTAAAGTATTATTATTATTATTATTATGAACATTTATGACGCCTAATCAATTGAATGCCCTAGGCGTTTACAATATCACAACAGACATCAAATCACACAATATATAACAATCATACATGAGAAAAAGGCATCAAAAGTATGGCGGGATATATGCGAAAAGGGAGTGAGTTTCGGGAGGGGGAGGGGGAGGGGGGGACCCAACAACGTGTTTTATTTTTTTAGAAAGACGGATTTACGAAAAACGAATCTACTTCCTTTTTGTTTCTTTAGGCGGTAAATCCACCTGATAGAATCTACTTCCTTTTTGTTTGTTTAGGCGGTAAATCCACCTGATAGAATCTACTTCCTTTTTGTTTGTTTAGGCGGTAAATCCACCTGGTAGAATCTACTTCCTTTTTGTTTGTTTAGGCGGTAAATCCACCTGATAGAATCTACTTCCTTTTTGTTTGTTTAGGCGGTAAATCCACCTGATAGGTTAGGAAAGGATGCAAACATACGCGCACGTACGTACGAGAATATACACGTGCGCGCGCGCGCGCGCGCACACACACACACACACACACACACACACACACACACACACACACACACACACACACACACACAGGTGCGTCTGTTTACTGACTCTCTCTCTCTCTCTCTCTCTCTCTCTCTCTCTATCTATCTATCTATCTATCTATCTATCTATCTGTCTCAAACACACACACACACACACACACACACACACACACACACACACACACACACACACACACACACACAGGTGCGTCTGTTTACTGACTCTCTCTCTCTCTCTCTCTCTCTCTCTCTCTCTCTCTCTCTCGGAAACACACACACACACACACACACACACACACACACACACACACACACACACACACACACACACACACACACACACACTCCTCTGCCCCTCCTTCCTCCACGCCGTATTCCCCCGGTTAGGAAAGGTTGGGCGTCAAAACGGACTTCAAACCAGCAGGAAACCAGATTGTGGTGATTGTCTAATGATCATGGTCGTGCTAGTCTCCACTGGTTTAGAAAAGAAAAGAAAAAAAAAAAGATCTTGCCAATCTTCAGCCTTTCACTGCATGACTGAGTCTGATGGGTGTAGTTCCACCATTCCTGCCAACGGTCACTTTGCTCGACAGCGCATGCAAATGGAAGAGAGAGAGAGAGAAGAGAGAGAGAGAAGAGAGAGAGAGAGGAGACGATGGGTGGTGGGTCCTGTGACAGGGGGTGGGAGGTGGGGTGGTAGAAAAAGAGTGCAAAGCAGAGAGGGTGGATGACTCCGTCATCACTGATGCACTTCATGAAGCATTATTTTCTTCTTTTTTCTTTTTTTTCTCTTTTTTTTCTCTTCTGTCACTGCCGAGGACGTTAAGTTTTCATCGGTGTCTGTGAATGTGTTTGTCTGTCTGTTGGTTTGTGTGTCAGTTTTTTGTTTGTTTGTTGGTTGGTTTGTGAATCAGTTTTTGTTTGTTTGTTTGTTTGTTTGTCTGTCTGTTGGTTTGTGTGTCGGTATTTTGTTTGTCTGTCTGTTGGTTTGTGTGTCAGATTTTTTTGTCTGTCTGTCTGTTTGTTTGTCTGTCTGTCTGTTTGTTTGTCTGTTGGTTTGTCTGTCTGTCTGTCTGTCTGTCTGTTGGTTTGTCTGTCTGTTGGTGTGTGTGTGTGTCTGTCTGTCTGTTTGTCTGTCTGTTGGTTTGTCTGTCTGTCTGTCTGTTGGTTTGTCTGTCTGTCTGTCTGTTTGTTTGTCTGTCTGTTGGTGTGTCTGTTGGTGTGTCTGTTGGTTTGTCTGTCTGTTTGTTTGTCTGCCTGTGTGTTGGTTTGTCTGTCTGTTTGTTTGTCTGTCTGTGTGTTGGTTTGTTTGTCTGTTTGTTTGTCTGTCTGCGTGTTGGTTTGTCTATCTGTCTGTCTCTTTGTCTGTCTGTTGGTTTGTGTGTCCTACCTGTCAGCGGGAGTACGCAGAAAGCTACCGGGCCGCTTTGATCAAAACCTGGTGGGGGGAAAATATGGAAAGTGGCCCCACAACGAAGGAGTCAGAATGTGCTGCAGAGATCAGTGTCAAAGGGCCACTACAGGAGGACTGGTAGGCGTGTCAAAGGGCGACTACAGGAGGACTGGTAGGCGTGTCAAAGGGCGACTACAGGAGGACTGGTAGGCGTGTCAAAGGGCGACTACAGGAGGACTTGTAAGCGTGTCAAAGGGCGACTACAGGAGGACTGGTAGGCGTGTCAAAGGGCGACTACAGGAGGACTGCAGGCGTGTCAAAGGGCGACTACAGGAGGACTGGTAGGCGTGTCAAAGGGCGCTACAGGAGGACTGGTAGGCGTGTCAAAGGGCGACTACAGGAGGACTGGTAGGCGTGTCAAAGGGCGGACTACAGGAGGACTGGTAGGCGTGTCAAAGGGCGACTACAGGAGGACTGGTAGGCGTGTCAAAGGGCGACTACAGGAGGACTGGTAGGCGTGTCAAAGGGCGACTACAGGAGGACTTGTAAGCGTGTCAAAGGGCGACTACAGGAGGACTGGTAGGCGTGTCAAAG
>CM065738.1:998845-1001345 GCA_033310375.1 Conus canariensis
GATAGAAGCCATGTCATTTAGTTACAATACGTCTGCTGTATCGTGCATGGCGGGGGCAGGACTAGAGGTATGATAGAAGCCATGTCATTTTAGTTACAATACGTCTGCTGTATCGTGCATGGCGGGGCAGGACTAGAGGTATGATAGAAGCCATGTCATTTTAGTTACAATACGTCTGCTGTATCGTGCATGGCGGGGCAGGACTAGTCTTTAGGGGGTGCTGTTTCCTTGTTCTTCTTTTTGGTTTATGCATATATTCATTTATCCTCTCTCTCTCTCTCTCTCTCTCTCCTCTCTCTCTCTCTCTCTCTCTCTCTTCTCTCTCTTCTCTCTCTCTCTTCCTTACAATATCAACGATCTTCTAAGTCTAGTTTTTGTACTCCCAGTTCTTATAGAACAAGGAGTACTTTAGAATGGAACGAAGAAATGCTGTGTGTGTGTGTGTGTGTGTGTGTGTGTGTGTGTGTGTGTGTGTGTGTGTGTGTGTGTGTGTGTGTGTGTGTGTGTGTGTCCGTCCATCCGTCCGTCCGTCCGCAGTCAAAATATATTCCACTCGTTCCAGACAAAACTACTGGGCCGATCTTTCTGAAACTTTGTAGGTATGTTCATTATGGGTCACGGATGATGCCCGATGTTTTAGTTTACCGTTAGAGCCGTTACTAACTGCTGTAACGGCCCATAACGGTTTTTCTTCTTCATGGAATATCTCAGAAAGTACTTGGCCGATCTCTCTGAACATTTGTAGGTATGTTCATTATGGGTCACGAATAATGCCCGATGTTTTAGGTTACCGTTATAGCCGTTACTAACAGCTGTAACGGCCTGTAACGGTATTTCTTCTTCATGGAATATCTAAGAAAGTACGTGGCCGATCTTTGTGAAAATTAGCAGGTATGTTCATTATGGGTCACGAATAATGCTCGATGTTTTAGGTTACCGCTATAGCCGTTACTAACGGCTGTAACGGCCTGTAACGGTTTTTCTTCTTTATGAAATATCTAAGAAAATACTTGGCCGATCTTTGTGAAAATGAGCAGGTATGTTCATTATGGGTTACGGATGATGCCCGATGTTTTACTTTACCGTTATAGCCGTTACTAACAGCTATAACGGCTCATAACGGTTTTTCTTCTTTATGGAATATCTCAGAAAGCACTTTGTCGATCTTTCTGAAAATTTGTAGGTAAGTTCATTATGGGCGACGGATGATGCCCGACGTTTTAGTTACTAACGGCTATAACGGCCCCTAACGGTTTTTCTTCTTCATGGAATATCTCAGGAAGTACGTGGCCGATATTTCTGAAAATTTGTAGGTATGTTCATTATGGGTCACGGATGGTGCTCAATATTTAAGTTTACCGTTATAGCCATTACTAACGGCCCATAATGGTTTTCTTCTTTATGGAAAATCTCAGAAAGTTCTTGGCCGATCTTTCTGAAAATTTGTACGTATGTTCATTATAGGTCACAGATGATGGCCGATGTTTACCAGAATAGCCATTACTAACGGTTACACCAGCCCAAGACGGTTTTTCCTCTTTATGGAATATCTCACGCGTATTCAGGATAAACTGGGAGTACGTTTATATGCTTTGCATCTTGTTATGCTCATGTTGGGATGACAGTTTCATTCACATTTGTATCATATAGTCATTGTCATTGTTCATACCCCTTCAAATGGGCTTTGGCCTTTCTGAATAAAATTCTGTTCTCTTCTCTCTCTCTCTCTCTCTCTCTCTCTCTCTCTCTCTCTCTCTCTCTCTCTCTCTCTCTCTCTCTCTCTTATGTTCGCGAGATTTATTGTTTAGCTTTGTGTGTTTATGTACATACTGTATTTGACGATGTATTGATTTCTTTCCCTACTTATTTCAGTTGCGATCAATTTCATTTTGTGTCTACCCCCTCCCTCTGTTCCCATTGACACTGGCATGTGGCCTAGTTCAATTAAAACATTTGTCATTCTCTCTCTCCTCTCTCTCTCCTCTCTCTCTCTCTCTCTCTCTCTCTCTCTCTCTCTCTCTCTCTCTCCCCCCATACCCCATATCCACCGCTTGTGCCTACCTCCCCCAACACGCACCTCCACCCCCTGTGCATACACGAAAGTTTTGTCGAGTGTATAGGCCTAATTATACGCGTGCGCGCACAGATAGGCCAACTGTAACGAAGACCCTGCATGTAGTATTATGTAGCCTACAGGTCCACTTCTCAAAGACCGCCAAACGAGAGCGGTCCCATAAATCCACCCGTCCATGCTTATACCATACACTGACCGGTCTGTGTGTGACATTGTCCAGTCCCCCGTGCACCCCCATCGTGCCAGCTGACCCCGAAATCATGCCGCGACACGGCCGCTGGAAGCAGCGCTACTGCACAGTCTAGTTATGAGCTATGGCTGGCATGGGTCTACTACAGCTATGAGAGCTTCGCCCTCCAACCAATGGATGGCCTGAGAAAGGAAATAAGAAGGAGGGAGGGGAGGGGTGGGGGAAGGTTTTTTTTT
>CM065738.1:1011345-1021345 GCA_033310375.1 Conus canariensis
ACACCTTTGGTGTGTAAAAGTACGGTTATGAATAGCAAGAGACCTTTGTTGGGTAATTCGAGGTGTGAACACACACACACACACACACACACACACACACACACACACACACACACACACGCACGCACGCACACACACACACACACACACACCGCACACACACACACACACACACACACACACACACACATGACAAAACCCTCGGATCTCATGTTATTGGACTGCTTCCAACCTGTACTTGCCCAGTATATCCTGTTGTGTTTTTCTCTTCGGAGACAGAAAATTTAATCAGACTCTGATACACACTGTGCTTTTTCTTTCTGCTACTAATGTTGTGTTGCAAGATGTGACAACGCTGGGATTAGTTTAGTTTAGTTGAATGTCTGAACTTGATCATCTGTGCCCCACAAAACCTCTGGTTTTCATACGGCAATAAAATGTTCTTGTTCTTGTTCACACCACACACACACACACCACACACACACACACACACACACACAACATCTCTCTCTCTCTCTCTCCTCTCTCTCTCTCTCTCTCTCGCACACACACACACACACACACACACACACACACCACCACCACCACCACCACCACACCAAACCAGACAATGCCAGTGGAGCTATTAAAAAAAGAAATCTGTACAACACTGCACACTATAATGTGCACACCTATTAGGTTGATGGCTTTTGTACATGTTGGTAATTCTATCCCCTCCCCTCCCCCTTTCTCTCTCCCAAACCCCTTCCCCCCCACCCAACCTCCTCCCCCACCCCCCTCGCCAAACTTTACAAACCTTGTTGACGCGAAACTCGGGGAGAGAGGGGGTATGAGTCAGGGTAGGGAAGAGGTGGGGGTGGGTGGGGAGGAGGACACTCAACGACCAATAAATCAATCAAACCTTCTCCACCAATCACTGTTCATTTCCTCCGGTCTCCCCACCCCTTTCGCGTGCATACCTCCACCACCAGCGCGCGTGTCCCGCGGTCACACCCCACCCCTTCCCCGGCCACCTCACACACGCTTTCTCTTCTCCGCCACTGTTCGTTCTTCGGCACGCTCGCGCTTTGACGTCACGCCGCCCGAACTGCCATTGCTTCAACCTGCGAGTGTCACGTGACGCGGAGGGGAGACTCGCTGGCGAGAGAGTGGAGGCCCGCAGTCAGGGGAAGGCTTTGCCGTGTGCTCGCAACGGCCCACTTCGCTTTCCCGTTGGCTTGGAAGGAAGAGTACTCGTAGTGAGTGTGTGAGACCTCCTGGATTATTATTTGTCTATATCTGGACATGTTCTGATCAACGTCATTTTCCGGGAGATCGCCTGGGGTTTTGTTTTTTGCTCTGGATACCTGCGTCGTGGAATTGGATTAGCCGTCTGCCGAGTTTTTGGTTTTGTTTTTGTTGTCTTTCTTCTTCATTGGACGGTAAGTTTGGTGTCGCTGTCTACCCAGGTTGAAAGTTGGGGGGGGGGGGGGGGGGGGGGGGGGGGGGGGGGGGGGGGGGGTGGCGACACTCCTAATCGAGTCATGTGTGCCCCCCCGTGTTTGAAAAGCAAGAAACGGCTACGGGGTAAGGTGCGTCTGCCAGTTTGAGCTAACGGGCTGAATGGAAATTGGGATAGCGTTGGGGTGACATTTTCTTTTTTTCTCGCGTGTGTTGACAAGCTGGTGCAGATAAGTAGTTGCTCCTTAACACACACACTCACACACACACACACACACGCACGCACGCACGCGCGCACGCACACACACACACACGCGCAAGCACACACACGCACGCGCGCGCGGCGCGCGCCACACACACACACACTATACACACACACAGGGTGCAGGTGGGGGCGGGGACAGGTGATGAATTTAGCCTTAGAAGTGCAACGATATGAAACCTCACGCCATCTAATGCCCGGTCTTCTGAACAGAACCGTGTGCCATGTACATTTGGAGTCCGCTTTCATCGCCTGATTGAGAATCCTGAGTGGCTGTCAGTTTGTGGTCAGTTTTATTGTTTACTGTTCCCAACCTCATTTAATTTTCAAATTAATTGTATGTAGTTAGTCTAGCGGCCGTACCCACATGTGAAGGATGATGTGGCAGACGGAGATACCCAGGCAAGAATGGAGGGGAGAAAGGGCCTGCCTTATAATGCACCATCATGATCGACGATACTAGATGGACAGGGAAGATGTCAGTTTTCATGATGGGGGCCATTGTAGTTCCGAACGGGCAGCATTTGACTGCCAACTTGTTGGCTTAAAAAGAAAAGTAACAGAATCAGCCAGGCATCCGCCGTGAGGACTGTACGTACTTTCAGCCGTGGACTGTACGTACTTTCAGCCGTGAGGACTGTACGTACTTTCAGCCGTGGACTGTACGTACTTTCAGCCGTGGACTGTACGTACTTTCAGCCGTGGACTGTACGTACTGTCAGCCGTGGACTCTGATTGAGATGTTACCATGTCTAATTCGGTAGTGATGTCACCACCCCGGGTAGACAGTCACAATCATCCAGCAGCTTCCTAAAGTAGCCTGTGAAGCACAGAACTGGAAACGTTAGCAGAAAGAGCTTTTAAGAAATAAGTGGGAGAAAGACAAGTAAAGAATAATCAGTTATAAAAAAGTACAGAATACTAAGTCAGAAAAAAAGGTTTGAGACTATGCTTGAGGATCCAGCTAAGGTCAACTTGTGGCCAGCAGTCCGGCCGAAGTCTCCTGTGAAGTAACCAAGCATTGTCACAGCTGAAAATATAAATCTGCCTTCCAAGGACTCAAAGAAGAGCGATGCTCAGTTGACCGACCAAATAGCCAATATATATATATATATGTATGTGTGTGTGTGTGTGTGTGTGTGTGGTGTGTGTTGTGTGCTATATATATATATATATATATATATATATATATATATAATATAATATATATATATATATATATATATATATATATATAAGAGCGTTCATTTGTTTTTTTTAATGATTTGAGGACATCTTTTTGAAACCGAGTTTAGAACTGAATGAATTAGATAACGGATTTGCATGTTTATAATTTGTGTTCTTTTCAAGGTTTCTTTCTTTTCTTTTCTTTTTCTTTCTGTTTCTTTTTTTTTGTGTGGACGTTTGTGTTCTTTTTTCAACACAAATGATTAGATTCTTGTGTTTCTGATCCTGGGTGTGAAATTCACCTTCATTGTCTCATGGCAACAGGTGCGATCGATCTCGCCTGACATCAAAAGATCTGTGCTACACATAGGTGTGTGTGTGTAGTAGTACTTTCATTTTACGTCTTTTCACAAAATTATGTGATTAGATGTGTGTGTGTGTGTGTGTGTGTGTGTGTGTGTGTGTGTGTGTGTGAAGAAATGGGAGGGGTGGGGATTTTCGATTTATGCGGTTTGTAATCATTTGAAGTGTGTTCACGTTCTCATGAGAGATTCAGAATATTGCCCTTGTGCTGTTTAGTAGCTCAAGAAATGATTAGCAAGACTGAGTCGACGAACCTTTAACGCAAACGAAAATGAAATGAGTATTTGAATGAACAGACTTGTCCAGTTCGAGAGTAGGAAGAGAGTAAACTTTGCGTGGGAGTAGGTAAAGCGCAGAGCATTGAGTATCTGGACATGTCCAGATTTGATGTCCAGAACTCGATGAATGCCCCGAGTCACGTTGTGGACAGTTAACGGCGCTACATTATCTTACCATATTAGCCTTGTGAATAATAATTAAAAACAAAAACAAAAACAAAAAAACACTACAAAAACCCCCGAAAGAACAAAAAGACCCAACAACCCAAACATCAACTCAATCATATGTGTCGGTGTCTTGGTTAAATTAAAGGTTATGTTTTCTTTCTTTGGGAGGAAATGTTCAGTGAACCAGACAACTCGACTGATGGGAGTTTCAACTGGCTCAAGCCAGCGCGCTGCTGTATCATTTGTAAACCGGTAGCTTTTGCATACATCCGTACGCGTTCAATGTAAATTGCGTGATTCAGTCGTCTCACATCAACCTATCTAGCATGTTGACCATTTTGATATGTTGTAGGGTCCACAATGAACCGAGTGGGAGCAGGTCAGACAGACCTTCGCCCAGAAGTAATTGTACAGAATCATCCACTGGCATCTCACTCTGTAGGTTGATGGCAACAGTATAGTTTGCAAACAAATGTTTATTTACCAACAAACAAAAGCAAAATAGAAGACAAACAAAGGAAGCATAGTCGTGACACGAGTCCTTAACGTCACCTTCGACCATGATCATGACCCTAAGGATATTCGTCGATAAGTGTGGATCTAATTAAATCCTACTGCGTGTGACTTTTACAGGATGTGATTGTTCACGACCTGAGTGACATCGGTTTCGACGGTCTAGTATCGACCCCCAACCGGAGCGAAGAGAAATTATCGTAGAGAGCATTCCGTCACGTTCTTTTCTTTATTTTATTTTATTTTTTATTGTTTCTCCGTTGTGTTGGGTGTGATTTTCCCGAGTCGGAGCTCACCAATATGTGGGTTACACCGATGGGGAAAAGTTTTGCGTTGATGCGGGCCTGTGCAGTGGGCACTAGCATGCATGAATGGAAGAATGATATTGAATAGATTGGTGCATGTATTAGAATGGATCCGTGACTTGAAACCAGGGGAGAGCAGCATGCGTGTGTGGAAGAATGACATTGATTAGATTGCTGCCTGTTTTAAAATGGATCCGTTACTTGAAATCAAGGAAGGGGAGAGCAGCATGCATGAATGGTAGAATGACATTGATGAAATCGGTGCATGTGTTAGAAAGATCCGGGACTTGAAATCAGGGGAGAGCAGCATGCATGAATAGAAGAATGACATTATTAGATTGGTGCATGTATTAAAATGGATCCGTTACTTGAAATCAGGGAAGGGGAGAGAAGCGGTAAAGGCGGGGAGGGAATGAGGTAGTGCAGAGACGGAGAGCTGGGAAGGGTGGGGGGAGGGCGGGGGTTGGATGAAAAATGAAAAAGCTTACGTGGCCTCCAAGCCTCTCTCTCCCTCCCTCCCTCCCTCCCTCCCTCCGTAAAATTGTTTCTCTGTCTCTCTGTGTGTCTCTGTCTGTCTCTCTCTCTCTCTCTCTCTCTCTCTCTCTCTCTCTCTCTCTCTCTCCACCTCCCCCTCTCTCTGTAAAATTGTCTGTCTGTCTCTGTCTCTGTCAGTCTATCTGTCTGTCTCTGTCTCTGTCAGTCTATCTGTCTGTCTGTGTCTGTCTGCCCTCCCTCTCCCTCCCTCTCTCTCTCTCTCTCTCTCTCTCTCTCTCTCTCTCTCTCTCTCTCGCTCTGCGCCAGCAGGTTAAGGGAATTCCATCGACTATTCTCGAGCTTACCCACGGGCAAATATGTGTGTGTGTGTGTGTGTGTGTGTGTGTGTGTGTGTAAGAGAGAGAGAGAGAGTGTGTGTGTGTATGTGTGAGTGTGTGTGCACTTGGTATTTGATCCGCTGTTTTGTCGATTGCATATCTTGTTATATAACAAAGATCAAGTCATTAATTTCTTTTTGATATCATAACTGTTATGCGTAAGGGCACATGAAATGCAGTAGCCTACCTTTTTTATGCATTGGGGTTGATAGTGATTGATATCCATCAGCACGTTCACGACTGTTGAACTGGATCCTTAAATGTCAGCGTCGGGAGGGCCCCAAACTGCCAAGATCGTGGTACATTTGAAATCGTTTAGTCGGGCACGCTCGTCAGCTGTGTGTGTCAGTGCGGAGGAGGGGGGGAAGGGGGGGGGGACGGGACAGACAAACCGAGAGAAAGAGAAGGGAGACAGATAAAGAGAGTAAACAGACACCAGAACGACCCAACCTCTCCCCCCCCCCTCTCCTCCACCACCGCAACCTCCCCCGCCTCTCCCTTCTCCCGGACAAACAGTTCCTGTGTTTCACTCGGGGCCTCCTCCTCCTCCCCCCCCCCCCCCCCCCCCCCCCCACCCCTAGTCCCCGGATTCATGGATTGGCACTGGGCGACGAAACACTAGAAGGGCCGACCGGATATGGCGGCGACTCACTCGCCCTCTTGTTTGTCTCTCTCCCCCCCCCCCCCCCCCCCCCAATGCTAGTACTCCGCACGTCCCACTCTGCCCCCCCCTCCCCCCGCACCCGCCTCCCCGTCCCTCCGCCCTTGCCCTCCCCCTTATTCCCGCGTCTGACAGCCGGGACTGACTGACTGACTGACTGCTGTCGAACTCCTGACTGACTGACTACTGTCGAACTCCTGACTGACTGACTGACTGACTACTGTCGAACTCCTGACTGACTGACAACTGTCGAACTCCTGACTGACTGACTACTGTCGAACTCCTGACTGACTACTGTCGAACTCCTGAGCCAATTTTTTTTTTTTTTCAATTTTCAATCTTTTTTCTTTTCTTTTTTTTTTTAAAGCCCCCCAGTCAACTCTCATGGGGAAAGCTTTGATGTGGCTTTGAAGGGGTTTATGCTTGAGGGCATGCACACGTTTGCTCACACGTGGTGGCGGCGTTTGGTGTCACACGTGGATTTGATTATTATTAACACGGTTCTTTCTTCCAGTTAGGGCGAAAATTAATGAACTTCCACACTCATCAAAGGCGGTATGGTAGACAGGGTTTGAAACCTATCGACAAGCAGGATACTGATCCTGACTGTTCTGTTAGTGCCAGAACCTGCTCAGATGGGCAGCTAGAAATGCCTCTTTTTATTTTTGAGCGCCCGGGATTCAAACCTTCAACGTGTGACTGCCACTCGGTGCTCTACTGGTATCACTGAGGCAACATTGCATCAACTGTCTAAGTAACCGAAGGGGCGCCCACTGTTTCTGTGTCGGGGTTTATATGCAGCTGTTGCCTTTTTTTTGGTTTGTTTGTAAATCTTTAATTTAACCCTTAGTGTTTAAAAGAGAGAGAGGAGAGAGAGAGAGAGAGAGAGAGAGAGAGAGAGAGAGAGAGAGAGAGAGAGAAACAAACAACACACACACGTGCGTGCGCACCTCTGGCTTGCTAAGCAAAACAGTTGATTAGAAGGTTCTTGCAGCTTAGAACTATAGTGTCGAATTCCAAGCTTCGACCTGTCAGCAGGTTTGGCACTCGGCTATCCCGATTGAGTTGGTACCAGGTGGCAGTTCAAAAAAAAAAAAAAATCTTTTCTGCCACTACACGTACACACTCGCCCCCCCCCCCCCCCCACCCCCACCCCCACCTCCTTCCTACCCCCTCTCACCCCCCAACCCCCACCCCCCAACTCCCCCAACTGACACTCCCTCTAATATGTTTACGTGATCACTTTCCTCATTTGGGTCGATGACGATTTCATCGTTTACGGTCTTGACCAGAATAAAGCACACGTTGTTTGAATGTATGGTCAACATACGAGTCAAGCTTCACCAGTTATTTGGAGTGTTCTTTGCTGGCACCGAGTTTGTCTGAATATTCCGTCAACCACTCCCACCCCCATCCCCACCCCTTCTCAGTTTCATGTGTTTCCAAACACCACCTTTTTTTTCATTTTATTCCAAGCGCCTGAATATGTATACTTAATTATTGTCCAGTTTTTCACGAAGCATTATCCAACAGATTTCCTTTTTTTCCCCCAGGTTTTTGCCAAAGCTCGCAGTGTTGTCATGGTTATCCCCCAGTACTACAGTTTTAGTATTCCTCAGTTTTGTTTGTTGTTTTTTCCCCCGAACATCTTTGACCCTCCTTCCTTCTTTTTTTTTTTTTTTTACACTGCCCCCTTTTCCCCAACATAACCTTTCCATTTTCTCCAACATAACCTTTCCATTTTCCCCAACATAACCTTTCCATTTTCTCCAACATAACCTTTCCATTTTCCCCAACATAACCTTTCCATTTTCCCCCAACATAACCTTTCCATTTTCCCCAACATAACCTTTCCATTTTCCCCAACATAACCTTTCCATTTTCTCCAACATAACCTTTCCATTTTCCCCAACATAACCTTTCCATTTTCCCCAATATAACCTTTCCATTTTCCCCAACATAACCTTTCCATTTTCCCCAACATAACCTTTCCATTTTCTTCAACATAACCTTTCCATTTTCCCCAACATAACCTTTCCATTTTCTCCAACACCAGCTGTTTTCTTTCCTTTCCAGTTACCGAAATCAAGCGTGTCACCTCTGTACTGTCTTCCAGAATCACCTGTACCTTCTGTCCTTGCCGCTTTTGCACCTATCATCTATCTATCTATCTATCATTACCTACCTATATATCTATCTGTCTGTCTGTCTGTCTGTCTATCTGTCTTAAACTTCACCGTCTGTTAGCTAAAGACTTGATGTGAGGCTTTCATCATTGTACCTTCGCCTGATGAAGCTTTTAACAGCGAAAATTTGTTAAGAATACAAGTCTGAGACATGAAAAGACTGCTGTTTTTATTCTTGTATTTTACCGTCTCCGGTTTTTACTTCAGTTTTTACTACAAGCTCAGGACAAGAGAGCATTTATATATGTATGTCTGTCCTTTCAATTTCCTCAATTTCTCACTAGTAAATAATCATTCTGTTTCCCAGTCACCGCCTTTTGACCTCCATGTTCTTAAGACCATCATCTTTTCCAGCTGCTCTTGTTCTTTCCATTTTTTCCGTAGTCATACCTGCCCTCTGTCCTGAGTCATACCTGCCCTCTCTCCTGTCCGTAGTCATACCTGCCCTCTCTCCTGTCCGTAGTCATACCTGCCCTCTGTCCTGTCCGTAGTCATACCTGCCCTCTGTCCTGTCCGTAGTCATACCTGCCCTCTGTCCTGTCCGTAGTCATACCTGCCCTCTGTCCTGTCCGTAGTCATACTGCCCTCTGTCCTGTCCGTAGTCATACCTTTTGCCTACTACTGTCTTCTGTCCGTAGTCATACCTGCCCTCTGTCCTGTCCGTAGTCATACCTGCCCTCTGTCCTGTCCGTAGTCATACCTGCCCTCTGTCCTGTCCGTAGTCATACCTGCCCTCTGTCCTGTCCGTAGTCATACCTGCCCTCTGTCCTGTCTTTACCGAACGCCGCCCAGTTGTTCATTTCCGCAGTCTCCACCGCCGCTCTGCTGTCGGGACGTTCGGTTCCTCACAATACTTTGATGTACTATGGAGAGATTTTTTTTCGTCCTTTTCAGTTTTTCATACGCCACTATATCTCCTCTCCTTTTTGTTTTCCCCAGTCTTTTTCCATCTCTCCTCTCTCTCTCTCTCTCTCTCTCTCTCTCTCTCTCTCTCTCTCTCTCTCTCTTGTGTGTGTGTGTTGTGTGTGTGTGTGTGTGTGTGTAATAGCATTGCCTGTCTTATTTATTTTTTCCATTTTTCAAACTGTACCTACATTCCATCCATTTCATTTTCCGAACACCGCCTATCCTGTCTCCTATAATACAGTATGTGACTTGACTTCAGTCCTGGGGCGCCTGGAGGGTGAAGTGGTAGAGCACCGTGTTTAGTTTTCAGTCAGACGTTGTCAGTTCGAATCTTGCAAGCGTCCAAAAAAAAAAAAAAAAAGTCTCTGCCCCCGCAGGGTGTCTGCTTTCAGGCCTTCCCACTCCCACTCCCCACCCCCCACCCCTTCCCCCGTACCCTTCTCTCGTCAGACACAGACACTTTACAGCAGACTTCTTGTTCATCTTGTCAGAGCTGATGTGATTTTTTTTTTTTTTAGATCGCACATTTTTCAGTCCCGTCTGAGATTTTGCGGAAGGAAGATGTGAACCAAGTTGCGACTGTTTTACTAAATAATCTTTTATTGAATTTTGTGTTTGTTTCTTTGTCTGTTTGTTTGTGGGAGTTCGATAGTTGACTTTTAAACGAGGTGACGGTCCAGATTATAATGTTCCTGTGCTGTCGGCAGAGCTGTACGCAGTATGAATCGCTCTCTCTCTCTCTCTCTCTCTCTCTCTCTCTCTCTCTCTCTCTAGTGGCGCGCGCTGTGTGTTGGAGGTGGGGAGGAGGGAGCTGAGGGTGAAGGGAAAGGGAGACAGGGACTGAAAGAAACTAAGACAGACAGAGAGAGAGAGAGAGTT
>CM065738.1:1023845-1028845 GCA_033310375.1 Conus canariensis
CCGCTGCCCGTAAATCATCGGGCAGGCAAGCAAGGAGGCGGGTGGGACAGACAGAAGGGGAGGGGGAGGAAGTGGAGGAGGAGGAGGAAGAGGCGCAGGACGGCGTTACGCCACTTGGCGATGCTAACTGCTCCTGACGCCATCTGCCGGGGCTCCCCTCCCTGTCCTGACAACTTCCAGAAACGGTTGCGGAGCACGTGCGACGCTCGACCTTCACGTGAGCTTCTCTGGCCAGAGCTTCGTCTGCACTTCTTCTGCATTGACGCCATGTTATCCACAGTTGTCCAGGGGGAGATGTGTGTCTCCCTTGAAGCGCAGCAAGAGTGTGGAGTGACATCAGTAGACCACAGCGTTATACTAATAGCGCGGACCTCTTCGGTTCGTAGCGATCTAGAATGGGGCATGTGTCTCGATGGCTTCACGATCTGTCGTGTGTCACGGCTCTATGGGCGCTTGTTTTTGAGGGAGGAGGGGATGCGGGCGATCTCCCCCTCACTGTTTTATTCTCTCTCTCTCTCTCTCTCTCTCTCTCTCTCTCTCTGAAAGAGAGAGAGAGAGAGAGAGAGAGATTGATTGAGCATATGTGTGTGTGTGTGTGGTGTGTGTGTGTGTGTGTGTGTGTGTGTGTGTGTGTGTGTGAGGTTTTTTCTTACAAGTCTGTCCCAACACGGATTCGGGACATGTTTATTTGTTTTCGTATGCACGTCTTGGTTTGGGGGGAAACAACATTTCACCTCAATACTCCTTTACGATAACCCCCACCCCACCCCATCCCTTCCCCACCTCCCCCTCTCTGTCTTTCACTGTCTTTCTACATCTTTCTCACATTCTCTCTCTCTCTCTCTCTCTCTCTCTCTCTCTCTCTCTCTCTCTATGTGTGTGTGTGTGCGTGTGTGTGTGTGCTCGCGCGCGCGTATGTGTGTGCTAGCCTTGGAATATTATAGAACGTCTAATGATCTGTGTGCATTACTTTTTTTTCTTCTTTTTTACATTGGTTGGTTGGTATGTTAGCACTACAGATAGGCTGGTAGCCTGCACATTAAACCAGTGTAAGTGTGTCTCTTTCTGTCTGTGTGGATCTGCCTCGCCCTTCATCTCCCCCCCCCCCCCCCAAAAAAAAAAAAAAAAAGAAAAAAAAAAGAGAAAATAAGGATATCAATCTCTTCTTTCGAAACGTCTCGGCGATGGGGACGGACAAAATGGCGACTGTCCTCTCTCGCGAAGAAGTTGCACGCGAAGTTTAGTCATGTTCGTGTTGTTTGCTTAGTGTCCAAAATGCGACTAAGCTTCGCGGATTCAATGATTTTTTTTTTCTTTTTCTTGTTTTTTGTTTCTAGGTGTGTTTTTGTTGGGGGGGGGGGGGGGGGGGGGCGGAGCGGGGTATATTTTTCCAGTTTTACAATTCGGCTAACTCCTGCCAAAGTGGTGGCCCTGCAGTTACACTCAGATTGTCGGATACTGTGCGTGCAGCAGACGCCATTTTTGGCCGGTTCAGCTACTTGAATTACCTCCCTTTTTAGGTTTCGATGGCTCTCCGAAGATGGGATGGTAGCGGTTCTTCTGTGAATACAATGTCATGCAGTTTTTCCTTTTTCTCTTTCTTCCCTTGTTTCCCGATATTCCGGGGAGGGGGGGGGGGGGGGGGGGGGGGAGTTTAGTAGCGTCGGCAGAAAAAAAGATCGGATTTCCGTAACCACAATTATTTGGGGGCAGGGTGTGGGTGGGTGATTGGAAAGGGACTGTCTATTATCTGCCTGTTTGTCTTTCCGTCCGTCCGTCTGGCTGGCTGGCTGTCTGGTTGGCTGTCTGTCTGTCTGTCTGTCTGTCTCTCTCTCTCTCTCTCTCTGTCTCTGTCTTTCCGTCCGTCCGTCTGGCTGTCTGGTTGGCTGTCTGTCTGTCTTCTCTCTCTCTCTCTCTCTCTCTCTCTCTCTCTCTCTCTCTCTCTCTATGTGTGTGTGTGTGTGTGTGTGTGTGAGCGAGAGGGACACAGAGAGAGATAACCCCCCCACCACCACCACCACCACCACCACCATCTCTTTCTCACTCTCGCTCTGTCTCTTTCCACTATTTGTATTTGTGTTTAACTGTCTACATACGTGAGCCGACTGGGTCAATACACTCAGCTGCAACAATCCACTCACACCAAAAGTGATGTTTGACAAACGGGGGTGGTTGGGAGAGTAGGGCGAGAAAAAAGAAAGAAGAAGAAGAGGGTGGGAGGGAGACCAAGGGTGGTATTGTTGAAGTGGGATGGAGTGGGGGTAGCAAGGGGGGGGGGGGGGGGGGGGACTGCGCATGGGTAATTTAACAAATACACAGTCGGAACAATAACGTGAAGATGGGGGAGGGGGGGGGGGGGGGACGTTGGGCGTCAGAGCGGGTTTCAAACTAGTACCGGCTCATACTGCGAACCCGATGCGCTACCGCGAAGCCATCTAGCTTGATCAGTAGTGTCTTTACAACAAGAATGCAGATGACGTGGAGACGGGGATAAAAAAAAAAAAAAACAACAATAACAACAACCACAACAACAAACCGTATTCCGGCCAGCCATTTTGCACGGCGCATGTCAAACGACTAAGCGACCTCCTGCCAGGACACCAGATTCCGTGGTGAAGAAGCAAGGGAGTGGTGGGAGGTGAATGTATGTGCGTGTCCAGCAGAGTCCCAGGCCGTCAGACAGACTGAAGTGGAGCGACTCCGGCAGTCATTCCTAACAGCCTTTCCCTTCTGGTTGTCCTCTTAGCTGCTGGACCGGGCGGAGAGAAGCACGGGAGGGGGAATGACATTGACCAGACAAGACAAGACAAGACAAATTCTTTATTATCGAGGGTGATAGATAAGCAAGTTCATGCTTTTTTACATCCAGTCCTCGCCCAAGAGGGGAACAACAACAAAACGCAAAATGAAAAATGAACAAACGACAAAAAAAAAAAAAACCCAAACCAGCAAACAAACAAGAGATTGAACACACAAAAAAAGTTTGAAAATACAGAAAATGGAAATAACATCAAAGAAACGTAACACACTTCCATTTTAACAATCCTCACCCAGAAAACGCCCCTCCCCAAACACCCACCCAAACACTTACACACTTTCGCAAACAAGCAACACACAAACATACATAGTAAGCGGCAGGGTGAAGAGAGAGCGAGAGAGAGAGAGAGAGAGAGGGGGGGGGGGTGGAGAGAAGCGGAGAAAGAAAGAAAGAGAGCGGAAGCGGGGGTATGGGTGGAATACATGTAAAGTACAAAGACAAAAGTACAAAGACAAACGGGGAAAAAAGAGTCAAATTGAGGGAAGTAGAGGGGGGGGGGGGGGGGGGGGGGGGGGGGAGGAGAGATACTGCTACGGATGTTTTATTCATATAGGCCCTAGCCCATAATGTAGGGGGTCATGTGAACAGATCTTTTCGAAAAAAGAACAGGAACAAATCAATCCAATATCCATCAAAGTGCAACAGGTAATCGACCAAGTAAACATCAAACAGTACACAACAATGGATTCTTAACTGCATACTATGCTTCTCATCCTAAACGCATTGTACAAGAAAACAGCAAAACGTTTTATGGTGGAAATGAAATGAGGCAGGGAACAGTAAACAAGTGGGGTAACTTTTGCTCCCATAAGAAAACCTAACACAGAGTAACTTTTATTCAAGACTGGCACAGCCTTTTAAACTTGAATAAAGTCAGACAAATACAAGGACGAACAATCTAATAGTGGGAAAAAAAGCGCAGGCCAACAACTCAACTGTCTTCTTAGTAGACTTAGAAAAATTTGGACTTAAGGAGGGGGGGGGGGGGGGGGGGGGGGGGAGGGAGGGGTGGAGGTTGAAAATGGAGAAACTGGGAACATGAAATTAAGAAAATATATTACAGATAAGAAAACTCTTCTTCACTAGCTGCATCTATAAGGGAACCATCGCAATCCCTCTTGAAGGCAGATGTATTTGTATTGCCTGCTCCGAGGCCTTTCGTCCGCTGGATCGGAACTCATCAGGGAGACACGGCTGGTTGTGTCTACGCTCCTGGCGTCAAATAGAGACACACCACAGTCCATAATACCGTGGTGTTCTCACCACCAAGGGTGCAGAAAAGAATCCAATAGCACCCCAAAGCAGCCAGTGAAGGGTATAGTAAATGAAACCAAACGAAAGTGTGGGGAGGAAAGAAGTTGCTGAAAAACTAAAGACATTATGCAAATAGTATAAAATGTAGGGGACAATCTTTGAGCCTACGCTTGAGGATCCACCCAAGGATGCAAGGGAGATCAAAAGACAAACACAAAGACGGACAGAAACAAATACAAATAACCTCGACTTAATCGAAACGAAATTGGAAATGAAATGAGGCAGGGAACAGTAAACAATAAACAGTAAACAAAGTGGGGTAACTTTTGCTCCCATAAGAATCCCTAACACAGAGTAACTTTTATTCAAGACTGGCACAGCCTTTTAAACTTGAATAAAGTCAGACAAATACAAGGACGAACAATCTAATAGTGGGGAAAAAAACAAGCGCAGGCCAACAACTCAACTGTCTTCATAGTAGACTTAGCAAAATTTGGACTTGAGGAGGGGGGGGGGGGGGGGGGGGGGGTTGAAAATGGAGAAACTGGGAACATGAAATTAAGAAAATATATTACAGATAAGAAAACTCTTCACTAACTGCATCTATAAGAGAACCATCGCAATCCCTTTTGAAGGCAGATATATTTGTATTGCCTGCTCCGAGGCCTTTCGTCCGCTGGATCGGAACTCATCAGGGAGACACGGCTGGCTGTGTCTGCACTCCTGGCGTCAAATAGAGACACACCACAGTCCATAATACCGTGGTGTTCTCACCACCAAGGGTGCAGAAAAGAATCCAATAGCCACCCAAAGCAGCCAGTGAAGGGTATAGTAAATGAAACCAAACGAAAGTGTGGGGAGGAAAGAAGTTGCTGAAAAACTAAAGACACCACGGTATTATGGACTGTGGTGTGTCTCTATTTGACGC
>CM065738.1:1033845-1048845 GCA_033310375.1 Conus canariensis
ATAAATTAAAATGCAGCATGATTATTAACAGGTATGATTCAGTATGTTCTGCGTTGACCGCATTGTTGGCTCGATTTGTTGAAAATCATGAAACCTTGACTGAAGATTGCATTCTGACTGGCAGTCTGTTCTCCTTGTCTCTGTCTCTGCCTCTCTCTCTCTCTCTTTCTCTCTGTCTTTCTTGTCTCTGCCTCTCTCTGTCTCTCTGTTTCTCTTGTCCTCTGCCTCTCTTTCTCTGTCTCTCTTGTCCTCTGCCTCTCTCTCTCTTGTCCTTTGCCTCTCTCTCTCTCTCTCTCTCTCTCTCTTTTCTCTCTCTCTTTCTCTCTCTCTTGTCCTCATCCTTTGCTTCTGTCTGTCTGTCTGTCTGTCAACATTCAGACTTTATCTGTCTCTGTCTGTACATGATGTACCTAATTAGTTTCCCAAAACCAGAATGTTCTTTTTATTGGGGGTGGGATGGCAGCAACGTTTCAGATTTGACTCACTCTTGTATTGGGTTAAATCAACAAGCAGCAGCATCAGATTTGACTCACTCTTGTATTGGGTTAAATCAACAAGCAGCAGCATCAGATTTGACTCACTCTTGTATTAGGTTAAATCAACAAGCAGCAGCATCAGATTTGACTCACTCTTGTATTGGGTTAAATCAACAGGCAGCAGCATCAGATTTGACTCACTCTTGTATTGGGTTAAATCAACAAGCAGCAGCATCAGATTTGACTCACTCTTGTATTGGGTTAAATCAACAAGCAGCAATATCAGATTTGACTCACTCTTGTATTGGGTTAAATCAACAAGCAGCAGCATCAGATTTGACTCACTCTTGTATTGGGTTAAATCAACAAGCAGCAATATCAGATTTGACTCACTCTTGTTTTGGGTTAAATCAACAAGCAGCAGCATCAGATTTGACTCACTCTTGTATTGGGTTAAATCAACAGGCAGCAGCATCAGATTTGACTCACTCTTGTATTGGGTTAAATCAACAAGCAGCAGCATCAGATTTGACTCACTCTTGTATTGGGTTAAATCAACAAGCAGCAGCATCAGATTTGACTCACTCTTGTATTGGGTTAACTCAAAAAGCAGCAGCATCATTTCTATTCAAACACTTTCAAAACCCTTTTTAAAAGCGGATTTTTCGTGTTGTTTGTAGACAGTAGTCCATTTTGTGTTCAGAAAGGCTTTAAAATTTACGAATTGAAGTCACTTGAAACAGACCATTTTGCCTATGGCTGTGATGTAAGTGAGTTTAGGGTTCGCCCAACGAGCAAGACTCGGTACAGGCCCTTGGATTTGGAAGCGGGGGTGAGGGAAAGCATTGCTGGTTCTCTTCCTGTTCTTCATCGTCTTTTGGACTTCTCTTTCTCCTCTGTCCTCCTCCGTTTTTTTTTTTTTTTTTTTTCCTTCTCCTCCTTTCTGGTCATTCTCATCTCGCCATCCTTCTTCCACACCTCTGGTTCTTTACTTCTTCTTCTTCGTCTTCTTCGTCTTCTTCGTCTTCTTCTTCTTCTTCGTCTTCTTCTTCTTCTTCTTCTTCTTCTCTTCTTCGTCTTCTCTTCTTCGTCTTCTTCTTCTTCGTCTTCTTCTATTCTTCGTCTTCTTCTTCGTTTCTTCTTCTTCTTCTTCTTCTTCTTCTTCTTCTTCTTCTCTCGTCTTCTTCGTCTTCTTCTTCTTCTTCTTCGTCTTCTTCTTCTTCTTCTTCTTCTTCGTCTTCGTCTTCTTCTTCTTCTTCTTCGTCTTCGTCTTCTTCTTCTTCTTCTTCTTCTTCTTCTTCTTCTTCGTCTTCTTCTTCTTCTTCTTCGTCTTCTTCGTCTTCTTCTTCTTCTTCGTCTTCTTCTTCTTCTTCGTCTTCGTCTTCTTCTTCTTCTTCTTCGTCTTCTTCTTCTTCTTCTTCTTCTTCGTCTTCTCTTCTTCTTCTTCTTCTTCTTCTTCTTCTTCGTCTTCTTCTTCTTCTTCGTCTTCTTGTTCTTCTTCGTCTTCTTCTTCTTCTTCTTCTTCTTCGTCTTCTTCGTCTTCGTCTTCTTCTTCTTCTTCTTCGTCTTCTTCTTCTTCTTCTTCTTCTTCTTCTTCTTCTTCTTCTTATATACACATGAGTTCCATAGTTCCTGCGGTCGATGATCATAACCTCAACAACACAATTCTTCCTTCTAACAAAAATCTGTCTGCTGTGTGCAAACGCCGTGAAACCCTCTTCATTGATCATTTCCCATCATTCAGACCCCCCTCAAAACGGAGCCTCTATCATGACCATATTCATTTAAACAAAACCGGAACTGCACAATTGGTTCTGGACCTCAAAACAGCTGCTGATATAAAACATTCATTAGAGAGCTCTCGTTCTCAAAGCACAGCAAGCTCTGGAAAGTCATCAGCATTCAGAAATCACAGACATGTTCAGAATGACAGTTACAACACAACTTCTTTCCACCTTTCCAGTCAACACAATAGAGCGTATCGTCACTCAAACTCTGTCTATTTACCATCCTTCCATCATCGCTCATTCCCACAAACCGTGTCTTACAGTGAAATCCCATCAACCGTACCCTGTCATGACCTTCCACTAAACGCCGCTCACCCTGATCATCCTGCATCCGCAATTCACCATGATTACTATGCATCTGCCCCTCATCCTGACTATCATGCATCTGCCCCTCATTCTGACTATCATGCATCCGCCCCTCATCCTGAATACCCTGCAGCCTCCGATCGTCATAACTACCCTGCAGCCGCCGCTCACCATGAATACCCTACAGCCAACCATGACTACCGTGCAGCCTCTGCGCACCGTAACTACCCTGCAGGCGCCGCTCACCGTAACTACCGTGCAGCAGCCGCTCACCGTAACTACCCTGCAGGCGCCGTTCACCGTAACTACCTGCAGGCACCGCTCACCGTAACTACCCTGCATGGGCGCCGCTCACCGTAACTACCCTGCAGGCGCCGCTCACCGTAACTACCCTGCAGGCGCCGCTCACCATAACTACCCTTGCAGGCGCCGCTCACCGTAACTACCCTGCAGGCGCCGCTCACTGTGTCTATCCTGCAGGCGCCGCTCACTGTGACTACGGTGCAGGCACCGCTCACAGTGACCACCGTGCAGGCGCCCCTCGCCATGACTACCGTGCAGGCGCCCCTCGCCATGATTACCGTCCAGCTGCCGCTCACCATGACAACCCTGTAGCCGCCGCTCACCGTGTGTTTCAACAGACGTCCCCTCACCGTGTGGGGCGGCGCTACAACATCTACTCGCGGTCATCAAACAGAAGAAACGACAGTCACAATTTAGACCAAGTAAATCAGTTCTGTGATTCAAGTCTTGGTCACCAAAATATAAATGTTGACCTGTTTCCCGGACATCCAACTCCCTTTTCCAGCCTGCCTCTCTGTTACTCAGCAGACTGCTTTCCCCCTCTGATGCCCCACCCCCAAATTAATTCTCTTATTTAGTAGGGGTTCGGATTGCATGCTATTCCACTCATTAGCAATCATCAGGACTTCCCTGCAACTTGAGTGTCTATTGTGAGCCATGAAATGACCAATGCACTTAGTTGAACTATAATTATTCTGAACTGATTATTTCCGTATCCTCTCTATTTCATGTGGTAATTCTGTATATCTCCAGGTAGCGCTGCTTCCCTCCATTCACTAATGTCAACCAATGTGAATGTATCAGACTGGCCCGTCAATGACGGTCTGCGCATAGGTCACCTAAATATTTGTCATCTCATAAACACAAATGTCTGACGTATCAAAAATCATTCATAATAATCATAAACCTTTCCATGTCTTTGGATTTTCTGAGGCATGGACAAACAGCCGCGTTGGTGACAATTCTATATCAATTCCTGGATACTCAATAGTCCGGAGAAATCCTGAAAATATTCTTGAAACAGGTATTGCTGTCTACGTCCAAAAAGATGTCCCATACAAAATTCGTGACGATCTTTGTCACAAAAATATTGAAATAACGTGGCTTGAAATTCAGTCAAAAAGTAAGACATTAGCGTCAATTCTTGTCGGATTTGTATACAGACATCCTAAAAGTAAGTCCAGCTGGTATAACGATTTTTGTGAGATGATGGACACAGTATGGCTTTTGAAAACAGAAATACTATTATTGGGAGATTTCAATATAGATCTGTTTCAGTCTTGTTCTCAATGGTCCAACATTGCTAATTCATATAATCTTCATCAGTGCATTTCTTTACCGACTAGAGTTACTTCAAAATCTAATACCCTTATAGACCACATATATTCGTCGAACATTGCTGCACTTACAGAAATATGTGTACCGCCTACTGGTGCAAGTGACCACAATGCTGTTTGCGTAACTTGGAACAAAAAAGGTTTTAAAGTTCCAAAAGCAAGTCATTTGGTAATCACATTTCGTTCATTCAAAAACTTCAACTTACACGCTTTTCAATCTGATCTCATTTCCTCGCCTTTTGCAAACATCTATAGCTACACCGATCCAGATGATGCCCTTGCCTTTTGGACGAGAACCTTTCTGAATATTGTCGACAAACACATCCCATTGATCCAGAGGCGAGTCAAATCAGATATCCTGCCTGTCTGGCTCACTCAGGATATTCTGAATGCCATGGACGAGAGGGACAATTTAAAAAGTGTAGGCTCTGACAAAGAGTATAAGAGAAAACGCAACATTGTGAAGTACATGATTAGAAAGTCTAAATGTGATTCTTTCAGAAAGTTGGTCCAAAATAAAAACAACGGAGCCTCTATTTGGAAAGCTATTAATAAACTTACCGGACCGTGTTCATCAAGACAGGAATGTTCCATTCCAGTAGAAACCCTAAATGATCATTTTGCCAATATTGGTAACAAGCTAAACATAGGGAAAGATAAAACTAGCATTTTTGACACTGCGAATTTACAGAAATTTTGTGATGCAAGAAATATGCACGCAAAGTTTTCTATCCCCCTAATATCTGTTAATGAAGTGTTTTTATATCTATCAACTTTGAAAAATAAAAGTTCATACAGCTTTGATGGAATCAGTCCCAAGATATTAAAACTATCTGTACCATATATTGTAGATTCTCTTACATACCTCTTTAATCTATGTTTATCTAAACATTACTTTCCAGAAGCATTTAAACATGCAAAAATTATCCCTCTGCACAAAAAAGGGAATTTAGATGATCCAAATAACTACAGACCAATTTCGCTGCTATCGTCCGTCTCAAAGCCATTAGAACGTCATATCCATCACCATCTATCATCTTTTATTGAGAAACATAAACTGTTGTATATCAATCAGTCAGGATTTAGGAAACTACATTCATGTGAAACGGCTTTGTGTCGGATCACAAATTTGTGGCTAAAAGATATCAACAACAGGAAAGCAGTTGGTGTAGTTTTTATTGATTTAACAAAGGCTTTTGATTTAATTAATCACAATATACTGCTAAAAAAGCTTAATGTTTACGGCGTCGACAACAATACGGAATCATTTTTTAGATCTTATTTGTCGAACCGTACGCAATCTGTTTTTTCACGAGGTGTTATTTCTTCTAAAAGACTGTTGCCAAGAGGCGTGCCACAGGGGTCAATCTTAGGTCCCCTGTTGTTCTCCCTCTACATAAATGATCTCCCTTTATCAATTCAAAATGCAGTGTGTGATTTGTTCGCTGATGATACATCTTTACAATACTCTAGTCATAGCATCGATGAAATTAATTATCATTTAAATGCAAGCATGAAATCAGTGGAAGGCTGGTGTGATTCAAATGACATGCTTGTTCATCCTCATAAAACCGAGTCTATGTTAATATGTGCACGTCAAAAAAGACAAGTCATAAAAGAAGCAAAATTAAAAATAATGTACAAAGATAAAACAATAAAACAAGTTACAAAGCACAAATTATTAGGCATCGTCATCGATGAAAATCTTTCCTGGCACGATCAGATCCATAACCTAATCAAACAAGTCTCGTGTTGTGTGTTCCAGCTGTCACAGATAAAACACTTTCTCAACGAACATTCACGAAAAATGTATTATTTTGCTTTTGTTCAGGCTCGATTAGACTACTGCTCTATTATCTGGGGTAAATGTGCGCCATCTACTTTAAAACCACTTTGTTCATTACAAAAACGAGCAATTAAGATGATCAGCTGTCAGAAACAATCCGATCCTTCTATGCGTGATGTATTTAGGTACAATAGAATACTGCCTCTTCACTCATGTATAACATTCAACACTCTGATTCTTATGCACAAAATTGTTCATGACGCATGCCCAGATTATTTAAAATCAATAGTACATTTACATCACCATCATGATTCGCTCAGATTCATTATTCCTAAAGCTAATTTAGATTTATTCAAAACAAGTTTCTCCTTCTGTGGCTGTAAAGAATGGAACACACTTCCAGCAAAACACAGGAATATTTCCCAATTATCAGCTTTCAAAAATGAAGTAAAGTTACTTCTTTTTGATACTCATGACTGACCTATGCGTAGACTATACATACTTACCGGAGACAAAAAAAAGTGTACTGCTGATAAACGATGCAGTTGATTGAGATGTGTGTGTGGTTTGTGTGTTGTGTGTGTGTGTGTGTGTGTGTTGTGTGTGTGTGTGTGTGAGAGAGAGGAGAGAGAGAGAGGGGGGGGAGGACAGAGAGAGAGAGAGAGAGAGAGAGAGAGAGAGAGAGAGAGATTTTAAGCATGAAATCGTTATATTGATGTTATTTTGTAATTCGATGTTACCTTACTTTTTTTAAATTGTAAGGTTGTTGGGCAGAATTGTAAAAAAGGCCTTCAATGAGCTAATTCTACCCATTAAGATTCATTCATTCATCTTCTTCTTCTTCTTCTTCTTCTCTTCTTCTTCTTTTCTTTCTCTCTCTTCTTCTTCTCTCTTCTTCTTCTCTTCTTCTTCTTCTCTCTTTCTTCTTCGTCTTCTTCTTCTTCTTCTTCTTCTTCTCTTCTTCTTCGTCTTCTTCTTCTTCTTCTTCTTCGTCTTCTTCTTCTTTTCTTCTTCTTCTTCTCTTCTTCTTCTTCTTCGTCTTCTTCTTCTTCTTCTTTCTTCTTCTTCTTCTTCTTCTTCTTTCTTTCTTCTTCTTCTTCTTCTTCTTCTTCTTCTTCTTCTTCTTCTCTTCTTCTTCTTCTTCTTCTTCTTTCTTCTTCTTCTTCTTCTTCTTCTTCGTCTTCTTCTTCTTCTTCTTCTTCTTCTTCTTCTCTTCTTCTTCTTCTTCTTCTTCTTCTTCTTCTTCGTCTTCTTCTTCTTCTTCGTCTTCTTCTTCTTCTTCGTCTTCTTCTTCTTCTTCTTCTTCTTCTTCTTCTTCTTTCTTCTTCTTCTTCTTCGTCTTCTTTTTCTTCTTCTCGTCTTCTTCTTCTTCGTCTTCTTCTCTTCTTTCTCTTCTTCTTCGTCTTCTTCTTCTTCTTCTCTTCTTCTTCTTCTTCTTCGTCTTCTTCTTCTTCGTCTTCTTCTTCTTCTTCTTCTTCTTCTTCTTCTTCGTCTTCTTCTTCTTCTTCTTCTTCTTCTTCTTCTTCTTCTTCTTCTTGTCTTCTTCTTCTTCTTCTTCTTCTTCTCATTTTGAGGGATGCAGATCATTCAGCATTTGCTGAACAAATAACAAGATTCCACGAAATAGTTAGACGTTAATATTCTCTAGTGACGGGCCAACATTTGCTGAATAAATAACAAGATTCCATGAAATAGTTAGACGTTAATATTCTCTAGTGACGGGCCAACAAAATGAGTCCAGTCATACTTCAGCAGTTTGCTCATTCTGCCGGTTATAAAAGTGACGTCATCGTGGTAGGAAATGGTAAACGATTTTCGAGAGGAGGAAAAAACAAACAGCTCAAGTTTTCTTTCGGCAGCAGACTTGAGACCACTTGCAATAGCCGCCATTATTGGTTTCACTTGGAGCTAACAGTGCCTTCCCCCACCCACGCCATTCTTCTTCCTCTCCTCCTGCTTTTTGCCGTCTATCTACGTTCCACATTTCTTTACGGCCGCTGGGAAGTTCGGAGGATTTGGCAGGGGATTCTGCCATACGTTGCGGATCCGTGAATGTGGTCTGAAAATGCCCGAACGCTTTTGAGACCTGGTCACTGCACAGTCGCCTGGCTCACAAAACATTGGTCTTGGATTGGTCAGCACGTGCACTGTTGCGGTGCAAAGGACACAAGATGGGTTCCGTTTGATGGTGAAGAAAAGGAATTGCTTATATGGAGTGTTGTAGAACGCACACTTGCCTTGAAAACACTGGCGTGTGGCTTATGCAATGTCGTCGAGAGGGTTGGTTTTCTCTCAGCAAAGACACAATACAGTGCACTAAAGTACAGTAAAGACAACGGTTCAGGATGACCCATGTCAATACAGTACAGCGCTACCCGGTGTAATGATAGTAAAGTTCTGACATAACACAATGGCACACAGTAAAGACAACGGTTCAGGATGACCCATGTCAATACAGTACAGCTCTACCCGGTGTACTAATAGTAAAGTTCTGACACAACACAATGGCACAGTGCTCTGTAGTTGCTAGTGTGTCACAGCGGAGCACAATACGAGGCATCACACACATCTTGCAGTATCACATGCACCATAGTGCGAAAGGCTCTAGTTTGTTCTTGCACGTGATTGCAAAGTCTGAAGTTATCATTACAGAAAGTATGTGGGTTTCTGTCGAGCACCATGTTCAAGAGTTATTCCCCAACAAGGAAGCTTCTGACTACGGTTGGAGTTCCAAGGAATTGGCGGGCTGAGGGTATGTAGACTGGCGGTAAAGAATCACGGAGGATTGGACTCGGCCGTAGTGAGGGAGTTGATTGTTGGGTCCTCGACCAGAAGAGGTTCAGTCCTCTTGGAAGTTTGGAAGAGACGCGTTCATTACAGTCGGCCAGCCGTTTCTCTCTTAAGTCCTCCACTCTCCGTTTCGCTTATCTTCCCCCTCTCCCTTCCCCCTCCTTCCCCTTGACCCCCCCCCTCTCTCTCTCTTCTCTCTGTCTCTCTCTGTCTCCCCTCCCACCCCACCCACCCCTCTTCTCTTATTTACCCAAGTGATGGAAGTCCTTGTGGAGGGTAGAGCTCAAAGATGAAGCATTAGCGGTTCCTAATGGAAGGGTCCCTGACCTCATTGTCTGGAGAGCCCTTGGTCAGTTTGTGGAAGTGCTTACCAGTCGCTCGTGGTTGGCTTCCAGCAGTCCTCCCATCGAGGTGTACCCCTCCTCCCGTCCGTCCTTCCTGAGTGGATCGGGGCTGAAGGAGAGAGAAGGAGGGGGAGAAGGGCAGGTGGCATTAGCGGGAGCTTGAAAGGTTGGGTTTCCGGGGCTACATTTACTGCTCGCTTCAGAACGAGGGCTGCTTGGAGGGGATTCTGTTCTAAGTGTGGTGGAGAGAGAGAGAGAGAGAGAGAGAGAGAGAGAGAGAGAGAGAGAGAGATTTTTCAGCTGGGGAGGAACAGAGGGGGTGCTTCGACAGTATTTTTGTCGTGCTTTGTGAGGTGTTTGTTGTGGTTTACCCATTTATTTCATGTGTTTAACATTAACCATTCCATCTTATCACAGACGTGGTCTTACCTCTCTTTTTTCTTTTCTCCACACCGTTCTTTCAGATCTGTGCACGCGTCTGGCGCCAGGAGTACTGACTGGACTTCCACGTTGCCGGATTCAGAGCGGATGCGGCGAGTGTCCTGGCCCAAGGATGGTGATGTGTGTGTTGGGTGGGTGAGTTCACCATGAGGAGGACTCCCTAGACCTCGAGGACTGGTAGCACTATCCAGAAGATGGGCTTGAAGCCGTGGCTGCTGCCGCTACTATACCACACCGCCTGCCTTGCTGCCCTAGCCTCGGCTTTGCTGGACTCCGATCTCATCGGTACTGGAGGTACGGGTGTTTCTAAGTGCTGTCTGCCGTTGTCGCTTTGTTTTCACTCTGTGTGTGTGTGTGTGTGTGTGTGTGTGCGCGCGCGCGCGCGCGCGCGTGCTGTTATATTGAGATATTTCAAATGCATGATAAATCTTCAAATTTCTGACCAGTCGTTGGTCATCAGCAAAGAAGAGTTCTAACACAGACATGGTATCGGTGTTTGACCAAACTGCTGATGTTGAGATTGTTGTATTCATGTTCATCCTTTTGCGGCCCCAGGCAGGGGAGGGAGACTGGGGTGGGGTGGTGAGGGGAGGGGAATGTCAACTGGAGGCCTCGCTTATGCCCAGAAAGGGGATGTTGAGAGAAACGCACTGGGGGCGGGTCACTTGGAATGTAATTGTTGGCAAAACTTGGTATTAGTTGGTGCTGTTGTACCCCCCCCCTCTCTCTCTCTCTCTCTCTCTCTCTCTCTCTCTCTCTCTCTCCCCCTGTCTGTCTGTACGTGCGTGCGTGCCTGTATTTGTTTTCTCCTCTTCTTCCCGACTCCTCAAACATGAGTTTTTCTTCATCTTGATGCACATTGAAAACATTGTAGGTAATTTTCTGGAGATCAGGTTATACTGGATCCTAGGAACGGTTCGCTCCAGTGAAACCTGAAGACAGCTCCCCCCAACACTTCTTTTTCAACGTGCTTCTGTAGCGGTTTGTCAAACATATATAATGTCCTCCTCTGTTGCAGTTTGTCAAACATATATAATGTCCTCTTCTGTAGCAGTGTGTCAGACATATATAATGTCCTCTTCTGTAGCAGTGTGTCAAACATATATAATGTCCTCTTCTGTAGCAGTGTGTCAAACATATATAATGTCCTCTTCTGTAGCAGTGTGTCAAACATATATAATGTCCTCTTCTGTAGCAGTGTGTCAAACATATATAATGTTCTCTTCTGTAGCAGTGTGTCAAACATATGTAATGTCCTCTTCTGTAGCAGTGTGTCAAATGTCCTCTTCTGTAGCAGTGCGTCAAACATATATAATGTCCTCTTCTGTAGCAGTGTGTCAAACATATATAATGTTTTCTGTAGCAGTGTGTCAAACATATATAATGTCCTCTTCTTCAGTCCATGTCTCCGAAAAATTACTAGGGACATCAGAAATCTCTATGTCTGTCTGTCTGTCTGTGAGTCTGTCTCTGTCTCTGTCTCTGTCTCTCTCTCTCTCTCTCTCTCAGTCAGTCTCTCTCTCTCCCTCCTTCGCTCTCTGTCTGTCCGCCTCTCCCTCTGTCTCTCTCTCTGTCTATGCCCATCTGTCTGTCTGCCTGTCTCTGTCTCTGTCTGTCTGTCTCTCTCTCTCTCTCTCTTGATACGTTTTTCTCACTCTCGCTCTCTCTCTCTGTCTCTGTCTGCCTGTCAATCTGTCTGTCTGTCTCAGTGTGTGTGTGTGTGTGTGTGTGTGTGTGTGTGTGTGTGTGTGCCTCTCTCTCTCACCAACTCTCGATCTCTCTCCCCCCCCCCCCCCCCCCAACGAAGCGAGGGGGTTGTGGGGCGGACTGATGAGGAACGAAGAGGAAGGAGCTGGTTGGGGGGCGGGGGGGGGGGGGGGGGCTGATGGTGGACATTGTATTTGCCAAGTTCTCCATGGATCACACACAGTCCACAGCACTCGCTTTGACTGGCACTGCAGAATACATGTGTGGCGGCATTCCGACAAAGCAGCAAATTGACATCATTTCTCTCCTTCAGTCATCGGGTGCTCGCGGCTCATTCTGATAGTTGTTTAATGCTTCGTTTGCCTGCACCTGACGTATGTGTGCATGCCTTGCATGTGTGTGTGTGTTCTTTATGGGTGTGCATGCTTTGTGTGTGTGTGTGTGTGTTTGCATGCGTGCGTGCGTGTATGTGTATGTGTGTGTGTGTGTGTGTGTGTGCGTGCGTGAGTGCGTGTGCGTGCGTGCGTGCGTGTGTGCGTGCGTGCGTGCGTGTGTGTGCGTGCGTGCTTGCGTGCGTGTGTGTGTGTGTGCGTGCGTGCGTGCGTGTGTGTGTGTGTGTGCGTGCGTGCTTGCATGCGTGTGTGTGTGCGTGTGTGTGTGTGTATGTGCTGGAGGACTGTTGCCAGCAGTGAGGAAGGTGACGGGGGAACTGTACGGGACATCCCTGCGTACAGTGCCAGATGCATGTACACGTAGGCCTCACTCTCTCATTTCCCGTCTTTCCGACTGACGGCATTTGACTCATGCCGGGAGCGGTCCACGCAGTGCAAGGTCCTCCAACCATTGCCAGATGGCAGGGAACTGGAGGGAATAGGGGCGCAGGATTCCCCCTCCCCCCTCCCTCCCCCAGCAGACGGTGGAAGTGTTGTAGTAGGACGGAACATACTTTTTGAAATGAAATTCGTTTCATGTGAAATATTCAGTAATGGGGTGTGAATCTTTTTTATTTTCTTTCTTTTTTAAACCTGAACGAAATATGACTTTTGTGATTATCCTTTGTATAAAGTGTTCATAATTCGTTTGTTCAGAAATGTGCTTTACAGCAGAATGGTTTTGGTTGTTCATACACCGTGCCCAAAACGGCTAGATCTAGGTCAGTACAAAGAAAAGGGGGTAGAGGAGGTTGGGGGGGGGGGGGGGATGAAACCAGTGGAAACACTGACCACACCCCACATCAAAATTATCCAGGGTGGCGGATACAATGAGGTATTAATGTAGTGTGCACACCAACTGTCTAGTGTTTAGATTGTTGACACCCACATACCCCCCCCCCCCCCCCCCCCTCTTTTTTTTTTTTTTTTTTTTCAAGTGGCCAGAACATCGACCATTATTTTAAATCAGACTTTTTTTTTATTAAGGGAACCGAAAACTTGCAAAGTTTTCTTTAACATTACACACGCGTAGGTGCGCGCATGCGCGCGCGCGCACACACACGCGCGCGCGCGCTCTCTCTCTCGCTCTCTCTGTCTCTCGCTCTCTCTTTTCCCCCTTCCTCTCTCTCCTCCCTCCCCCCCTCCTACCCCCCTCCTCCCCCCCCCCCCCCCAGCCTTCTGGCTTCTCTGCCCCAGAAACACGGAAGTAGCGTTGGCTTTTTTTCTTTAGATTACCTTCACTCGTCAGAGACAGGTGATAGGCTGGGGTGGAAGGTGGTGAGGGGCGTGGGGGTGGTGGGGGTACCTTTAGGACTACGTTCAGATGCGGGTGTAGACGAAGGCGACAAGCCAAGCCTTTTGATCATGTTGGCCCAAAGGGAGAGTCGGTCGACTTGCAGACATCGCGGAGTGGCTTTTTGTGGGAAGTGTCTCATGTCATTAGGAACGATCCGCTTGCTTTGGTGTGGTGCGGGGTGTGGTGGTGTGGGCGTGGTGTGGTGCGTGGTGTGGTGCGTGTCTGTTCCCCTGAAGTTACAAGTCTTATGTTTTGTTGCTAGCGTTTCTTCTTTGTCCTGTTTCTCGGGAGAGTTTTGTGTGTGTGTGTGTGTGTGTGTGTGTGTGTGTGTGTGTGTGTGTGTGTGAAACATCATTTTTGTTTTGTTTTCTTTTCTGTTTGAATTCTATCTCCCTCCTTCCCTCTCTCTCCTCCCCCCCTCCCCCAACTCCTCTCTCAGTCTTCCCCTGCTCTCCCCCACCCCCTCCCCCTCCCCCATCCGCGTTCCTATTTCTCTGTCTCGCCCTAACTTCTACTCTATGGGGAAGGGGAGAGGGTGAAGGAAGAGGGGTCGTGCTTGCATGTGTGTTCTGGCATGGGTAAATCAAGCTGTTGAATCAGAGCCGTCAAGGTGAATTGCACCAGTTGGTTGGGGTGACAGTAGTAAGTGTCTCAAAGGGACACTGAACCTATGATCTATGTGACTGTAGAGTTGACAGTACAATCGAGCAGTGGAGACTGCACACACCCTTTCTACATTCTTTCCCCTGACCCAGAATTGGTTAGGAAGTGGATCTGTCTATATTTCTGCTGCCATTCTTCTTCCAGATGAACAGCTGTGGGCGAGACCAGACCATTGTCACTATCTGTCTGTCCGTCTGCGCCTCCCCCCTCTCCCCCCTCCCTCTCTCTCTCGATTTCTCCTCTCTCTCTCTCCCTCCCCTCCCTCCCTCCACCCTCACCCCTCCCTCTCTCCATCCCTCCCTGCCTCCACCCCATCCCTCTCTCTCCATCCCTTCCTGCCTCCACCCCCATCCCTCTCACACCCTCCTCCCTCCCTCTCGTCCTCGCGCTTTCACGTAGCAATCAATGGCTGGTGGATGACCGGCGTGCCTGGCTTGATGGTCAGCATCCACTGTCCATTAGGCCAGCGTTTCTCCTCCTCCCCCACCACAGGCGGGTGGGTGGTGATGTGGGGGGGGGGGGGGGAGTGTGCAGCTTGTGCAGTTTCTCGTTGTATCTTGTACCACCTTTTCCAGGTAACATCCCTTTCCGTCCAACTTTCCACACAGATACCATCCAACCTTTCTTTGTTGTTTTCTTTTTTCAAATTAAGAAATGAATAACCTCAAATCTCAATACTATATTGCCGTGTCATAGTGCTGTTTCCTTAGTTTTGGTTTAACGTAGTTTGAGAAAAGAAAGATGATAAAGCTGATTAAAAAGGAGCAACACTACGTGCAGGATCTAACGTAGACATGGTACATTGTTCTGCATATGCACTGCGCTGTTTTCCTGTACTGAGGAGATCCTCTCATGGCCAATATACTTTGGGGAGACAACCCTCTTTCCTGGACTCGGTGTGTCCAGTGGGATGCATTTTGTTTGCCTGAAGTTGAAACTTCCACCAGAGAAAGCAGAATTCCCTTCTTCTACTTCCTGAAGTTAAAACTTACACCAGAGAAAGTAAAATTCCTTTCTTCTATTTCCTGAAGTTGAAACTTACACCAGAGAAAGTAAAATTTCCTCTTCTACTTCCTGAAGTTGAAACTTACACCAGAGAAAGTAAAATTCCCTTCTTCTACTTCCTGAAGTTGAAACTTCCACCAGAGAAAGCTGAATAATACCCTTCTTCTACTTCCTGAAGTTGAAACTTCCACCAGAGAAAGTAGAAGTCCCTTCTTCTACTTCCTGAAGTGAAAACTTACACCAGAGAAAGCAGAATTCCCTTCTTCTGCTTCCTGAAGTTGAAACTTCCACCAGAGAAAGTAGAATTCCCTTCTCCTACTTTCTCGG
>CM065738.1:1053845-1056345 GCA_033310375.1 Conus canariensis
TGTAATGTTCACATGGGGGTAAAAGCCCGCTGTAAAGTTCACATGGTGGTAAAAGCCCGCTGTAATGTTCACATGGTGGTAAAAGCCCGCTGTAATGTTCACATGGGGGTAAAAGCTCGCTGTAATGTTCACATGGTGGTAAAAGCTCGCTGAAAGTTCACATGGTGGTAAAAGCTTACTGTAATGTTCACATGGTGGTAAAATCCCGCTGTAATGTTCACATGGTGGTAAAAGCCCGCTGTAATGTTCACATGGTGGTAAAAGCCGCTGTAATGTTCACATGGTGGTAAAAGCCCGCTGTAATGTTCACATGGTGGTAAAAGCCCGCTGTAATGTTCACATGGGTGTAAAAGCTCGCTGTAATGTTCACATGGGGGTAAAAGGCCGCTGAAAGTTCACATGGTGGTAAAAGCTTACTGTAATGTTCACATGGTGGTAAAAGGCCGCTGAAAGTTCACATGGTGGTAAAAGGCCGCTGTAATGTTCACATGGTGGTAAAAGGCCGCTGTAATGTTCACATGGTGGTAAAAGCCGCTGTAAGTTCACATGGTGGTAAAAGGCCGCTGTAATGTTCACATGGTGGTAAAAGCTCGCTGTAATGTTCACATGGTGGTAAAATCCCGCTGTAATGTTCACATGGTGGTAAAAGCTTACTGTAATGTTCACATGGTGGTAAAAGGCCGCTGAAAGTTCACATGGTGGTAAAAGCTCGCTGTAATGTTCACATGGTGGTAAAAGGCCGCTGTAATGTTCACATGATGGTAAAAGCTCGCTGTAATGTTCACATGGTGGTAAAATCCCGCTGTAATGTTCACATGGTGGTAAAAGCTTACTGTAATGTTCACATGGTGGTAAAAGCCCGCTGTAAAGTTCACATGGTGGTAAAAGCTCGCTGTAATGTTCACATGGTGGTAAAAGCTCGCTGTAATGTTCACATGGTGGTAAAAGCTCGCTGTAATGTTCACATGGTGGTAAAAGCTTACTGTAATGTTCACATGGGGGTAAAAGCCTACTGTAATGTTCAGTCATGGTGGTAAAAGCCTACTGTAATGGCCCCATCTCATCACTGTCTTCTGTCTTGACCAGTTTAATTCGTGTGCAAAGATCTTAACAATTAACTATTCACTCATGCAAATATTTTTAGTGTATTTTCTTTCATATTCATTGACCGAATACACTGCACTGCGTAGTTCATGTTGTCTTAAATACAAATGAACATTTTTCTTACTGAAATCAGTTGGCTAATTGGTGGTTGTATCGTGGTAGTACTGAAATCAGTTGGCTAATTGGTGATTGTATCGTGGTAGTACTGGAATCAGCTGGCTAATTGGTGGTTGTATCGTGGTAGTACTGAAATCAGTTGGCTAATTGGTGGTTGCATCGTGGTAGTACTGAAATCAGTTGGCTAATTGGGGTTGTATCGTGGTAGTACTGGAATCAGCTGGCTAATTGGTGGTTGTATCATGGTAGTACTGAAATCAGCTGGCTAATTGGTGGTTGTATCGTGGTAGTACTGAAATCAGCTGGCTAATTGGTGGTTGTATCGTGGTAGTACTGAAATCAGCTGGCTAATTGGTGGTTGTATCGTGGTAGTGTTGCATTTTAAATCCTGAGCGTGTCACACCAAAAGGAACATGGTTTATATTTAGACTTAGTCTAAGTCTTACATCCACATTCCAACCAGATAGTTTCCCACCAGGCTTCAGAATGATTCAACGTGTAATCCCCTCTCATTCCTCACACCCCCCCCCCCCCATTCTTTCTCTCCCTCTCTGTCTGTAAGAATGTCTGTTTGTCTGTCTGTCTAGTCTGTCTGTCTGTCTGTCTCTCTCTCTCTCTCTCTCTCTCTCTCTCTCTCTCTCTGTCTTTCTTTCTTTCTCTCACAGCCCTTATAAGTTTGGCAGCACTGAACTCTCTCTCTCTCTCTCTCTCTCTCTCTCTCTCTCTCTCTCTCCTCTCTCTCTCTCTCTCTCTCTTTTCGAGTGCGTGCGTGTGTGCATAGCACTTTGTACATGGGTTGAGTTGAATGTCCCCACACCATGGCGTTCAGAGACATGTTGTGTACTGCAGCGAGCTGCAGTTCGTGAATGAAGAATCAGTTGTCTGGGGGACTTGCACGCTGGCAGTTCGTGAATGAAGAATCAGTTGTCTGGGGGACTTGCACGTTGGCAGTTTGTGAATGAAGAATCAGTTGTCTGGGGGACTTGCACGCAGCAGTTCGTGAATGAAGAATCAGTTGTCTGGGGGACTTGCACGCTGGCAGTTCGTGAATGAAGAATCAGTTGTCTGGGGGACTTGCACGCTGGCAGTTCGTGAATGAAGAATCAGTTGTCTGGGGGACTTGCACGCTGGCAGTTCGTGAATGAAGAATCAGTTGTCTGGGGGACTTGCACGCTGGCCGTCTCGGGTGAGGTCTGTGTCTCTGCGTTGGGAAGGAGGCACCCAGGGTAGCCGTGCCTCTCATCAGACAGAGCCTGGGTCAGGTTGTTTTGTCAAGGCC
>CM065738.1:1058845-1061345 GCA_033310375.1 Conus canariensis
CATGACGTCAAGGGGACAGCCTACAACAAATAAACAGGACCGGAGACTGACCCTACTCGCCTCCCCAACCAAAATGTCAGACAAGGAAAAAAAAAAAAACAGAGAGAGAGAGAGAGAGAGAGGGGGGGGGGGGAGACAGAGACAGACAGACAGACAGAGAGACAGAGACAGACAGACAGAGAGAGAGTCCCATCCAAACACGCTGAGTTCAGCTCCCCACCGCCACCTTTCTTCTGGCATCAGGTGTAAGTTCGCGTGTTTTCCTGAGGTACCCAAGTTCCGTCAGGTGAAGACGGGTGTACGTCTCACACCTGACCTGCTCCGACTGATGAACTCACTGGAGCGGCAGCAGTCGGACGATGTCAGGTGTACGTGGGAGCTCTTAATGAGCTCACCTGGATCCCTGAGCCACGCTGCGACGTGTCGTTGTCTCGCACGTGGAATGCCTCATCAGCCCACCCCAGTCAGACACGATGAGTGTCTCGGGTCACTGAGCCGTGCGAAGGAGCTGCTTATCGAGTCACTGAGCTGCCTTCTGAAAAGGCATTGACTCAGGTGGAGGAGCTGGGTGGATGACAGGCAGCTGACAGAAGTCTGCGTTGGAGATCTTGGTTTAGGCGCGTTAGACGTCTGCTTTGCAGCCCTACTGACCTGACTCTACGCAGCTCCGAGCTGGCATGGACTTTGCCATTGTTTGTTTGTTCGTCCTTTGTTTTCATTGTTTTCAATGGTATTTGTCCTGCCTGAAGAAGACCAGTAGTTTAGAAACACGTTGTGTCTGTGCTGTAACTTGTTTGTTCCATTTGTTGTGGGACCAGCAGTTACACCTCAGCTCTTATTTTGCCTGGAGAACCTGATACTGACTGGACGCTCGTCATCTTGCCGTCTCACATCGTACTTCACTACATTGTTACACAGACACTCATCTCCAGCTGTATACTTTGTTTTAATACAATAACGGAGTTGTAGGTGTGGATTCTGTTGGGTTCCGTCAGATTATGGATTAAAGTGGAATTGGATGACAGACAGTCTTTTATGGCTAGGAGCACAGATGCAAACGTGATAGAGCTCATTGTAGGTGAAGTCCCCTTCTCCACAAGGCTAACCAGACAAGGCCAACAGGTGAAGTCCCCTTCTCCACAAGGCTAACCAGACAAGGCCAACAGGTGAAGTCCCCTTCTCCACAAGGCTAACCAGACTAGGCTAACCAGACAAGGCTAACCAGACTAGGCCAACAGGTGAAGTCCCCTTCTCCACAAGGCTAACCAGACAAGGCTAACCAGACAAGGCCAACAGGTGAAGTCCCCTTCTCCACAAGGCTAACCAGACAAGGCCAACAGGTGAGGTCCCCTTCTCCACAAGGCTAACCAGACTAGGCTAACACAAGACCAAGGCCAACAGGTGAAGTCCCCTTCTCCACAAGGCTAACCAGACAAGGCTAACCAGACAAGGCTAACCAGACAAGGCTAACCAGACAAGGCCAACAGGTGAAGTCCCCTTCTCCACAAGGCTAACCAGACAAGGCTAACCAGACAAGGCCAACAGGTGAAGTGCCCTTCTCCACAAGGCTAACCAGACAAGGCTAACAGACAAGGCTAACCAGACAAGGCCAACAGACAAGGCTAACCAGACAAGGCCAACAGGTGAAGTCCCCTTCTCCACAAGGCTAACCAGACAAGAGGAGTCGGGATGCGGGGTGGGACGGGCATCCAGGCGGATGCTGTTATCAGGGGAGTTCATTTTCCCCCTCACCTGCCTGGCTAGTTGGCCGCTTCTATCGCCAGCCTCATCTCCCCCCTCGCTGCAGGGATGATGGGAGAACATTAATTTGTGTCCACTGCCCCAGACCTCCCTGTTCCGGAGAGAGGGGTGGGGGGGTTGGGGGTTTGTACGGGGGAGGAGGAAGGGGGGTTGGGGAGCGAGGGAGAAGGGGAGTGGGCATGTTAGTTTCAACCCCGCCAATTTCTTCCCCCTCCCCCCCCCCCCCCACACCCCCTCCTAGGCATGCTTGGCCTCGGTGAATTGTGGATTTAGTATCGTAACCAACTGTCGGGAACGGTGGGGCGGTTTACAAGGGCATTGGCTTGGTGTGCCGATACGCGGCTTCTGTTGTGACTAGAGGTCCATTCACGTCTAGCGTCCACACCACAGTATCATGACGCGCTGTTTGTTATAGTATTCTGTGACTGGCATATGATAAGTGGAAAGGCTGTGTGGCAGGTAGGTATGTATAAGTCGTCCATGGAAGGCCATGGTATCATACAGTTCATGGACTTAAGTGCTTAGAGGAAAAGATGCCTCAACGTGGACTCCTGGCTTCAATCATTGGAGATGGTGGTAATGACGTTGACAGCAGTTCATTGAGGACGTCTGTCTTCAATCATTGGAGATGGTGGTGATGACGTTGACAGCAGTTCATTGAGGACGTCTGTCTTCAATCATTGGAGATGGTGGTAATGACGTTGACGGTAGTTCACTATGGACGTCTGTTTTCAATCAT